>SRMA01001862.1:77906-165620 GCA_007224835.1 Danionella cerebrum | reverse complement strand
CCCAGTTTACGTGGGGATTATGCAATTTGAACCACGGATGGCCTAAAATAACGGGACAAAGGGGAGAATTAATAACAAAGAAACTGATAAATTCGTGGTGGTTGCCGGAGACCGTGAGACTCACCGAACTAGTAGCTAGGCGGCTGCGCGACAGAACCTTCCCATCAAGGGCATAAACAGTGCGGAGCTCAGGTGACTCCACAAGAGGAATCCCGTTGGCCCTGGCAAATTCACTGTCCACGAAGTTCCCCTCAGCGCCGGTGTCCAGCAGGGCTGCGCAGGAAATCACACGACCCTCGAAGCGAAGAGTCACCTGAAGAGAGGAGCAGGAAGTAGGCGGGGTTGCGGAGAGTGAGGAAGCGCTTG
Source organism: Danionella cerebrum (assembly GCA_007224835.1). Lineage (NCBI taxonomy): Eukaryota > Metazoa > Chordata > Actinopteri > Cypriniformes > Danionidae > Danionella > Danionella cerebrum. The sequence goes on along the minus strand of SRMA01001862.1, from coordinate 165,254 downwards.
CCAGCCAACCCCGGATTACTGGCAAGCGTTGGATTTTACTGGACAGCTCTCAGCAACGTGACCGGAACCACCGCAGTAGAGGCACAGACGAAAGGATATGCGCCTGTGTCTCTCCTCCTGGGACAGCCTGATTCCACCTAGCTGCATCGGCTCCTGCGCAGAGGAAGGACCCACGGACGGCGGATTGTGGCCCCTTGAAGTCGACCGTTGGCCCGGAGACTCCGATGTAGCAGTACGGACTCGAAGAGCGCGGCGCTTCTCCAAGCGCAGAGCCAACTCCACCAACTTGTCAAAGGAATGAGGAAGATCCTGGGTGTACATGTCCTCCTTGATCTCGCGCCGAAGTCCCTCCAAAAAGCGCGCGCAGAGGGCCTCCTCGTTCCAGCCCGACGACGCAGCGAGAGTGCGGAATTCCACAGCAAAATCAACAACCGAGCTGGATCCCTGGCAGAGTGACACCAAGGCTCTGGACGCCTCATGACCGTGCAGGGATCGGTCAAACACCTTGATCATCTCATCGCGGAACGCAAGAAAAGACTTACAGCATGGCGCTTCAGCCTCCCACAATGCTGTAGCCCAAGCCCTGGCCTTGCCGTTGAGCAGGGACAAAACAAAAGCTACCCTGGTACTCTCTTCAGCGTAAGTCAGGGGTTGCAACGAAAAAACTACCTGGCATTGCGCCAAAAATCCTCGGCACTGAGCCGGCTCTCCACTATAACACGGAGGATTGTTAATGCGAGGCTCCGCGTGACTCGAGGAAAAGGAATCGCCACGCTGGAGTAGCGACAGTTGCGCTGAGAGATCCGCTACCTGGGCAATGAGGCTCTCCATAGTACGTCTCGAAACGGTCAGCTCTTCCTCGTGTCGGCCCAGGAGTGTCCCTTGTCTCTCCAACGCGTTCTGGAGAAGACTCTCTCTTGCTGGGTCCATCGTTGGTCAGACGATTTGTTAGGTGCAATAGGGAAGCACAGTCGGACCCAAGTGCAAGTACAAATTAGAGTCTTTAATAAAAATTAGAAAAAGGCAAAAACACAACCACTGGCAAAGGAGCCTGAACGGAATGACGAATTTCAAAAAAACAAGCTTTGTCCAAAGGGAAGCCGCGGAGAGCCTCAGGTCCCGAGCAACCACCGTCCTCTTAATGTTCACAAAAACGACAGGTAGAAGGAAGGATCCTCGCTACTCACTGGACAGGACTTGACTTGGCTAAGCTGCTGAGAAAGAGTTCAGATGAGAATTGTCCGGCGTAGTAGCAACTAAGACAGGTAAGTATAATCGTCTGACAGGGAGAAGCTGAAGAGGGATCATTAAGAAGGTGTGCTAATCAGCGCGCGACGGGAAACCGGTGCGCATAATAGAAACCGGCAGGTGCATTGAATGAGAAAAGGAGAGAGGAAAAGAAGTAATTAAACAGAACATAGAATCTAATTAGACAGAACACAGAAACTACTAACAAGTATAAGTAAAAAATACTCAAAAGACCCCAGATTTCTATGTGTTAAATTATTATTTTTCAATGTAGTTAATTTCCTGATCATAATTCTCACTCTCCCCATCCATGTCCGGTCAAATAATTGTCCTTTCCAAAAAGTTCATTGTCTGACCGCAGGGATGCTCAGCAGTCACTGTAATGGAGTTCTCAGAAGACATGAGGAGGTCCATGGGTGTCAATGTAGATTGGGCAATCTGTGGTGATTGGAAGGAGGTTAGTAGTCATAGAAAGTGGTAATTGTTAAGAATCCAGTGATTGGTTAATGGGTAAAATGGGGATGTGTGATGGGGACTGGTTGGACTGCAAACAATTAGGAAAGCACACATTACAGAGACCTGATAGTCATATGCTCTCCTGAAGGACTAAATCACCTGCAGCACAACTTTGGGATTTTTTTTGGAAGCCAAAGTACCCAATAAAAACCCAGGCAAATACAGGGACAAACTGCAAACTCCACTGAGATAGAATTGTTGACCTTCTAACTGAAAGCAGTCAGCACTACTGCGCCACTGTGCTGCTTGCAACTGTTGCAGTTGCTGTAAATCTATTCAAATTTCCACAAAATGGCAAGGTCAAATGTGTTGAATTTTGCCAGGGATAAGTGTGCTGTGTGGCCAGGAGCGCTGGCCTCTGTGAAGTATAAAATTGCATGATCAGAGCGGCTCAAATTGAAAACAAGACCTCGACGACCGCCTGATTACTTTTGCACAAAACTTTATTTCTCCTGCTGCTTCTTTCTCAGTTCTTTTCATTCATATATTCAATCTGGGGTTTCAGGTCGCCGAGGAAAGTTGACTTGTCCTGAGGCATCTGATTATTTTTGAAAATTTCTGTTATTTAAAGTGTAACATTGCCAGACTCCAAGGTCAAAGCTGCGTTCACCCCCCTCCTCTCAACACTTCCCTTTCCCCTCGCCGCCCCACAACCAATCGATTGTTTCTAAAGAGCTCAAACGGCATGTGTCCACCCTGGAGTCTTTCAGCAATGCAGGCGAGGGGAAAGCGCTGCTGGGGACGCAGGCGGAAGAGAAAAGACTCGAGCTGGAGCGCTGGCAGCCAGTGTGACCTCAGAGTCAAGGTGAGCGGGTGGATTGGCACGGGTACAAGAGCGCAAGGCCCTCTGTGCCGAGCTGCCCTGGCTCGTCCATGCATTCTGCCCCCTCCTCTTGTGCTTCTGCCAGCTGCCAAGTTGAAAAGTTTTTTAGAGATGGATGTAAATTTGATCTCTGTTTAATAAAGCTTGATTACACGACTGGATGCGGTCAAACTGTCTCTTTGATGTTTTGACAGCGTAGAGTGTTTGTTAAAAACACGGGGCCATGCAATGGGTCAAACCGGTGACTCCTTGCAACCTAACAAATACGGCAAAGCATGCAGCGGTCAAAATGCATAATGCAAGATGAAACAACAAACAATGGCGCATTCCTCTAAAGCATTGTGTGCCCACCGAGGTCACAAGTTTCATCCTTCCCCAACAAAGCTTCACAATTCTGCTCATCCACATTTTCTGTCAAGATTCTGACTGATGCATCAAAAATATTGTTGCTGAAACTTGTGGCGAGATCATCCACCTAAACTACATTCTAAACCTAAATAGAGCACAAATATTTGAAAATGTCCTGCATTTCTTGAAACTTGTGAGAATAATATAGTATAAATAAATAAATTATAGTATAAATAAATAATACAGATGTTTTAATTTCAATCTTAATTTAAGAGTTAGAAGCGCTTGTCAAATAAATGTTTTAAGCCTTTACTCTCAAACTAATTAATGGGTTCGCTGGACCATTTTACTTTGTATCTACTAAAAATGGCGATTATGAAGAAAAATGTTAAATTTCTGTAAGCTTTTGTTGTGTGTACATAAATATATGAGCTCACTCTGCAAAACTAAGTTTAAAGATGCATACATTCATAAGGAAAAATTTTATATTTTATCGATGTCCTTTAAAATGGCTTATTGAATTTATTTCATTTTTACTAAATTGATATACATTTGCTAAATTTTTTGCCAAATCTCTTATAAAATAAGAAAGTAAATGCAACATTTTAATATAGATAAAATGTTGATAACTTTCAAAGTTTGTTTAACCATTCATTCATTTTCCAACCCGCTTATTCCCTTTTTGGGGTCACGGGGATCTCCAGCGCACATTGGGCGAGAGGCGGGGGTACACCCTGGACAGGTCAACAGTCCATCGCAAGGGCAACATTCACTGACACAAAGTTCATTTAACATACCTTCATTTTCTAAAACTCCATATTTACATTTCACTATTTAATTATAACTATTTAAAGTAAAATAATGTTTAGATTTCAATTAAAATGGCAGGCCTGCTTCATGTCATTGTACCATAGAATGTTTTTCATTAAATTTTTCATTAAAACATTCTGCAAAACATTTTGCATTTCCTAAATTTTATTGCCTTTATGATCAGAATATGCCAACTTAGCACCACGAGTAGAATGTGCATTTTATCGCAAAATCAATTCAATAAAGGAAAACTGTTTTGGTCATTTCCAGAGCTCCCACTCTTCCCATTCACTTTCTTAATATTGTCCTATTAATAATCATAATAGCCAAAAGAAAATCTAAAAGCACATTTAACAAATTCTTTTTTTGAGTGCTATTTACTTTAAAAGTTTTGGTCAGTGCAATATCCATAAGGGAGAGTAATCTGGACATAGTCTTTTTTGAATCCAACCTGATAACCTTCTTATTCAAACAGGCTTGAACATTTTCTTCTCAGTACATATGCAGTTTTATTGTGATTTTTTTGTGAGTTCTCTTTTAAACTTCTGCTATTCTTTAATGTTGTGCATATTTAGCTACTCTATTATTGATTTTAAGCATGTTTTATTAGTGTTTTTATTTTTTCTACTCAACATTTGTAAAGTGTTTGCTGAATTGTTCAATATTAGCGTGTAATTTGTCCTTGCTTCCTGAAAAATGAATGTATTATTTTTATTAATAATAAATTAGGAAAGTGTTTTAGTCGCAGCATACTGTGCTCTCTCAGTCCCATGGTAAAACTTCTAGAGAATAAGGTGGAAAGCTCTTCAGTGCTGTTGGAATTCAGCTCATTTAGTACAAGTCATGTAAACATTGTTGTCATTTCAAACATTATCTAGCTCTGCGTTTGAGAAGAAGTGCAGAAAACCACCTGCTGAGAAGTTTTTCCACCACTTTCTGATCCTCGGTAGTGCAAGAGCTCACTTCTCTCTTTCATACACCTTGATTCTCGTGCTCCACTGTCCTATAACATCTCTAGCCCCACAGGGGGTCAGCCTTGTAAGGAACATAAAAGGCCAATTTAATTTAGCACGTCCGCAGCTCCCAAGTATTTTAATTCAGACAGCTATGACTGAGGAGTTAATATTTCACTTGTCAGAAGGCAGGTCGGGGCCACTGAATCATTGTAATTCTCATTAAGAGGCTCTCCCCCAGCAGCACCCTAATTCAAAATAATGAAAGTAAAGACTGAGAGCCATTCTAATGCCAGTTGAGTCCTATCTTTTAATATTCCCCCCTTGATGGATTAGAGAACGGGGAAATTCATCTTGGATCATGGGACCTAATTCAATAAGGGATCATTCCAGGAGTATTGCATTTTATAATAATGTCATTTAAAGTGTCGTCTTCCATTGCTGCTGTCCCATATGTAAGCTTATATAATGGTGCCAGAGGGAGAAACTTTTACAGGATGAACCACTCTCCAGCATTGTGCGCTGTCAGCCGCTCCTGTTCTCTCTCTCTCTCTCTCTCTCTCTCTTTCTCTCTCTCTCTCTCTCTCTCTCTCTGTGTGTCGCTGAGTCTTTCTTTATTTCCCCCATTTTTCTTTGTTCAATAACATTGAGGTACAATGTTCCGTTTTATTCATTCAGGTCTTTTAATGTTTCAATCTCAGGATGTAAAGTTGCTGTAGAAAGGAGAATTTAACACAAAAATCAAGTGTAGATGCTATTCTTGATTGGTGTCCAACAAAATGTGAGATTCAAAACAAACTAAATTCACTTTAAGATCAAAACAGTTAAAAGTAATAAAAATAGTAAGTAAAAATTTAGATCAATTTACTTTACCCGGATCTTCCTGTTTAGGATCACAGGGTCACATTTCTTCAGTTACTTCAGTTACCTTACAAAAAGTAGAGTAGTCTATCGCTAAGCCACACTCACATACACTGCATGGGGAATTTAGAGTATTCCGTTCAATTTCTGCTTGTTTTGGGGTTGAGTATGCAAAAATGGTGAGATTATACCCATCGAACCACTGCTGCCTGAAACACGTCCATAAAATAAAACATCTAAATAATCGAAACATCTAATCTATAAACATCTAAGTTTACTAGGAAAAACAAAGCACAGAAGGAACAAAAAGTGGGGTCCTACATAATGGTTAATCATTTAAATGTATGGACTGATAATTTCTTTGTCTGTGGGCAAACTTTTAAAATCACCAGGAGCTCAACTACTTCTCCTCCTCACTGTATCTTAAAGAGGACATCTGAAAATCACGTATGATGGTGTCTTGAGTGTGAGCTGTTAAAAGATCCCCCAGTGTTCATTAAGATAATATGCAACATTTGTTAGGCACTCTTGAACATGACAAAGGGGAGCTCTTGTGTCCATGGCACCTCGCCTGGCTCTTGCACTCATCCCACGACAGCCAGACTCCCGGGCTTCTTCAGCCTCTATCTATGGCTGGTTATCGCTCGTGTTCTATACAGCTCAAGTCAACACTTGCATTCCTGTCGTGTGATGTATCTTCCTACAGACCTGTGCTTTTGGGGTTTTATGCATGTAGTGTGTTTTACTTTCGGGGACTGGATGTGAATTGTTTGGTGAACCTTTTGTAATTTCAGATCTGAAACTTAAATAAAGTGAGTTGAATAAAATTAATTGCTAAATGTATACATTGTTAAATATACCATAAGTTAGTTGAATAACAGTGTAAATGTAACAGTATTTGAATTAAATGAAACTGCCCTATTGTTAAATGTAAAACTATGTGAGTTGAATAACACTGCCCCAGTGTTAAATATAACACTGTGTGAGTTTAATAACACTGCCTTGGTGTTAAATGTACCACTATGTGAGTTTAAAAACACTGCCCCAGTGTTAAATGTAAAACTATGAGAGGTGAATAACACTTCCTCGGTGTTAAATGTAGCATAATTTGAGTTCATTAACACTGCCCCAGTGTTACATTTAACACATTTAACACTGGATCCGTTAAATTCCACTGCCCCAGTGTTAAATGTAACACTGTGTGACTTGAATAACACTAACCCAGTGTTAAATGTAACAATATGTGAACTGAATCCCAATGTTAAATTTATTTGAGTTGAATAATACCTTGGTGTTAAATGTAACACTATGTGAGCTGATTAACTCTGCTCAAGTGTTAAATGTAAACTTTGTGAGTTGAATAACACTTTAGCACTCTTAAATCACAGATAGAACATTCCAATGTCATTCAGGAAAGCCCTTGGTTGGCCTCAAACTGATGACCTCTGTGTGCCAGCTGTGCCTTCTTGCTGCTCCAAGATAAAACTCTGGGGAAGATAGCAGCATTTTATTTTGTTTTTAGGTATTTGTTAATCCCATAGCTCTTATAACCCCCAACGTTGTGGTTTGAGACTGTTACATCTGTCTACGAGCAAGCATAACAATGGGGTTCTTGACGCATTTTGAAGAGATGCATGTACACCAGAGATAAAAGTTGTATTTGGGCCTTAACAATTGTATCTAACCTAGCCTTGAGAGAATTCTGCTCGAGCCTTAACAGGCTGTTTAACTTTTTAAAGCCGGAAGCTTTCCTGAACCCAGTCCGAGCCATACTTCCAAATGTAAAAGCAAGAGACAAGCCCTTGTTCCTCCTTCACATACTCTGCATACATATGCTATATAAAAATGTACAAACCACTAAAGATTTCTCAGTTAAAACGTGTTTGAAAGTGAACTAATAATTAAATTGCTTTACACAAGATTGAGCGATTGGATAAGTTTGTGTAACAGGCCATATAAACTGAGCCTGGGCAAACGTGCTAAATTAATTTTATATTCAGAATTAAATACATTTCTATCTTGTGCACAAACCTTTGCCACTGCACCCCATCCACCAGTGCCCCGTGTGCATGCGGACACTAATGCATGGCTATTTAATTAAATGCTGCCAGATCACTGGGCCAAATAGGTAATCCAATAGCTCTGAGGGGGCCATGTTAAATCCTGTTCCATCAAAGCCTACTTGCCCCTGACAGCCTCTGTGATGTTTCCCTGGAACATCACATCTACTTAGTCTCTCTCTCAAAAGACTCTGACATAATTTTTTAGTGAGCATCAATCTATTCATCTGCATTATCCACAAACCACAGACACATGTCCAGCTGACATTGAACTCACAATATTCAGAGCTTGAAAATTGAGCTGCATATCTTGTACTACATTTTTGCTAAGAAAGAATCTCCTTGGTACACTCTATGTCAACACAGATTTTAAATCTGGAAATGAACACCAATTGAGTTAATTTAACCAAACTCATAGTGTTAAATGTACTATTTGAAATGGTTGCCTGTCCAACACCAACCTCGAGATGAATCATGAATACTGAAAGAGATTGATTTGGACAATAACTAAGATGGGAACAGCACTAATAGATAGTTGGGCAAAACTTTGTAAAAAAACTGCACAGTAAAATCTTTTTTTCTTGATGCAGTGACAATGATTCATGTTTGGGTCAGTGTTTAAAAACCCACATAGCATTACATTAATCACTGGGGAATTACTATTCAACTCATATAACGTTACATTTAACAATGGATCGCTGTTATTCTACTTACATAGTGTTACATTTAAATCTGGGCAGTGTTCACACAGGGCATTCAACTCACACAGTGTTGTATTTAACACCAAGGCAGTGTTAGTAAGCTCACATAGTGTCACATTGAACACGCTAGTGTATTTTCAACAAAATAGTGTTACATGTAACACTGGGGCTCTGTTATTCAACTCACATAGTGTTACATGTAACACCAAGACAGTACTGTTCAACTAACACAGTGTTACATGTAACACTGGGGCAGTGTTATTCAACTCACATAGTGTTACATGTAACACCAAGACAGTGTTATTCAAGTCACATAGTGTCACATTTAACACTGCAGTGTATATTCAACAAACTAGTGTTGCATTTAACACTAAGGCAGTGTTGTTTAACTCAAATAGTTTTACATTTAAAACTGGGGAAGTGTTATTCAACTCACATAGTGGTACAATTAACACTATCGCGGTGTTATTAAACTCATAGTTTTACAGTTAACTGGTAGTAACTGCCAGCAGCAACAAGGATTTCATCAAAATAAATAACTGCTCATAGCCCACAAAAGACTTGCTGTTTGCACAGGAAACTGGGAAGAAATTTCTGATTTTGTTTGACTTTATTTGCCATTGTGATGCTTTCTTCCCAAAAGATGAATTAAACTGAAACAAGCTTTGTCATTTTCCCAGCCATTGTTGATTTGAAATGTCTGATTGTTTTTATCTGCACATCGTTGTAAATAAAAACAAGGAATAATTTATTTAATTAAGTAGTTATATTATTTCTGTCACATGTTGTATGTGCATGTGTCATTTGGAGCTCTTAATTTTTGCCTAAACTTTGCTAAAAGCAAATATTTCAATGAGTGTAAATAAGTAACTTGAACTTGAGTTTGCGCTTTTCTGCAAAGAAAAACAAAAATTATTTTAGACTTGTATTTAATGGTAATTTTGTGTTACAACCAATCAAAAAGGACATGCTTATGCAAACATAAGTGAATATTTTTAACTAAAATATATTTTTTACATAATTGTGATATTAATTACATTTTGAAACAAGGAAATTCAAAAACTTCATTTAGTATGGTAAGATAATTTAAGGAGATGTTCTGTCTCACACCCCCATCCTCCATCCACCCCACCATCCAATAAGGAAAAAGCAATAAGAACACATAGATATAATTATGTTTTAAAGTGGTTAATTAAATCCTGTTAAAATATGTGTAATCTTTATATGCCTTGTGTAGAGTAAAATTGGGCTTGAAAAGATGTCAGTGAATGTAGACCAGATGTATGACAGCAGTTCAGTAGAGTCTAAAAAAACAAAGATGAAGCCGCTCTCTAAAGGTTTGCCTTTGTTATATATTAAGTCCTGCAAAAGAGAAATGTGTGCTGTGCATCATCAGACGAAAGACAACTGACATCAGGGGAGAGCAAGAAGATGAAAAACGGACTTCAAAGGTGTGAAATAGAGTGAAGCAGAAGTCTGCTCAAACTTGCTGAAATCGACCAATTAAAAGGAGCTATGTGTTTGGAAGAGGAGCTTGGGTGTTTTCAGGAACCAATAGAGCAACACTTTAACTATTGATACCTGTTGTTTTTGTGAACAACCTTTGAATAAATGACCGTGTATAGAAACAAATAACTCAAATTATTCACTGATGACAACATAACATCTCATAAAAGATTGTTTCTGTTAATTTATTTACTAGGATTTACATCTTTGAACAAGTTTGCATGCTTGCTAGCTCCTTCAAATACAATCAATGCAATGGTGATAAAAACATCTAAAGTGTCTTCTGTGAGTATTGTTGTGAAATATTTGAGTTTATTGTTGTGAAAGGTCCAACCAGCCAGAGTCCAGTGACGAAAACCCAGCATCCTCACAATGCTGCATTTGGATTTAACAGCATTACAACAATAAACAAATGCGACTTTTTTTTTTATTGTCATGTGTGTTTTGTCATGTGGAAACTCAAGCAATGCAGTGTTTAGATATGTGCAGCATGGGTTTCAGATTATAACAATCTGAAGAAAAATAACACCTGTTAACTGTAAATTATTAAAATAGATTAATATATTTAAGAAGCTTCAGTTATTTAAAAGCCTTGTCAAACATCAAAATGTTAAGCTGAGACTTGAATGCAAAGAAAATTTAATGGTGGTTGTTCTGAGAAAGTGCGATGACTGACATTTCAACCGTAATCTAAGAATTACAAGCAGTTTCTGAGGGGATGTCCTGACAATCAACTTGAATAAATGATTAATTAAAAACACTGCTCTCACAGATGTCATAGTGAGTAGAATTCATGGAATAAAACAAAACTTGCAAGAATGTGCAGCATTCCTAGCCTATGGCTGAAGCATACTCCTCTTGTGACTCAATAGATCTCTCCAAAAGGATTTCTCATATCTGTTGTAATCACATGCAGTGTTCATTCTCTTTCCTGTCGCTCTATTTACATGGAACCTAAGTTTAAAAAAAAAGGAGATTGACTGGTCCCCAGTTCCATTGGGACTTGAAGGTGGAGTGAGTGATCACCAATGATAACCACACTGTAGTTCTTTAAGCAAGGCACCAGTTTTCCAGGGTTTAACATGGAAAGTCTATGGTATCTGGTCCTATTTGAAGCCAGCTTCAGTTTCTTTATTGGCTTCAGAAGTGAGTGTTTTGTGGGCTAGGACAGACCTACTTATGGCCAAAAACATACTTTGAAAATACATTCATATTGGATTTCAACTTATTTCAGAATAAGTCTTTTTTGTAAATCTACTTATTTGACAAAAAAAGTTGACAAATCAGTCTGAATAAGGAATATTTTGTCTTTGAACTATTCATATTTACTCTTCAGGTCATGCAACTTTTTCAGGTACAATGCTATTTTATTTTCCTGACTCATTTGTTCCATTGATTTCTCCTTTTGGCTTTAAAGGCTTCAGGCTTTAAAAGCTTGAATATGTCGTCTTGAGTGGAGAAGGCAAACTTTCCATGCTTCAGAGTGAACAGTAAATCAACTCAAGTGGAGGTATGCTTCCTATGTAATGGGCAGAAGCGCTACTCAATGATAAAAGCCTGAGGCTTGTTTGGAGAAGAATGCTCTGCATTAACTGTCTGTAGCACAGTAAATTTAGCACAGGTCATGAAACTGAGATACACAGCGCCGACAGCTCAAGGGATGAACCTGACCCTCAATACACCGCTTCTCTGCTCTTATCGTCAGTGCAGGGTTAACTGCTGGAAGTTTGCAAGGTTTAAATGCCTCTCAGTAGCATTTCTATAGGCCACAGAGAGCCTGGAAATGATTGTGTGAAACTCCTACTCCATTGAGTCACACATGCAGCTTATAAAGATCCCTGCACAACGGAGAGAGAAAATAATTGGAGGCTTAATGCGTCACTCTAGAAAACACAGCTGCTTTTAGTACATTTGTACTGTTAGTTTACATGTTGAATTCAGAAGGGCTGTGAGCTCCATGAATTCTGTCTACAGTTCAGTTTTCTTGCAGTGAACTTTTTTTCTTACCTAAAAACTTACTTTTATAAACGTCTCTGTTTTTCATGTTTTAGCCCTCGGGTGCTTTTGGGAGGTCTTTCAGAGCTCACATTTGTTATGTGATTGGTGGAGAGAATTTGCATATTCATGATACATGGATACTTTCAGATGGACACTCTTCAGGAGATCTTTAGATGCTGTTACCCACACCTGCTGTACATTTGGTTTTTTTTTTTGTTTTTTTGTCCAATGATGTGAAATGCCACGAATTAGGGAACATTTTGTCCTGTCATTAAAAAATAGGTTTAAATGTGGACTGACTCCATTAATTTTAGCATGTGATCTAGACCTTTAAAGTAAGAGCTCTGGATTCCTGAGCTGCTTTTTCAGTAATGCTCAAAAAAGCTCAGAATTCAAAAGTGCCTCAATGCAGCCAAACATTAGTCTCATCACTTCAATCAAGTATACAGAACAGAAAAGATGATGTCTCAAATTTTAATTCAGAGCGGCTTCTTTAACTCTGCAGTATGGCATATGTGTTACCATGACAATGTGATATAATGGACATTTCCGTTGACATTGCCTGAGAAAACACACACGCAGATCTTCTTTAAGTATTTTGAGAACACTCTTTATTTTTGTAGCCAAATGTTTTATTCTCACCTTCTGCAGATAAGAGGCCTGCAGTGGTAAGTTTGTAACCAGCCCACTGGACAAAAATCAATATACCTGGAAATAAATCAACTCCCCACTTTAGGGTACATAAGGCATTATGGGGGAAAACTATGAACCAAAATAATAAAACCTTTGCCCAGCATAGTTGTTTCCTGTGCCTTTTATGATAACCCTTTTCCCTCGCAGTATAAACCTAAAGGGTCTTTCTGAATTAAGTCTCTATGTTTTGGAACTTTGTGGCTTGTCTAAAGTGTTTGTATCCCTGCTTTTCAGCCACTGAGAGGTGTGACAGACTCCATCACCCAAATTAGGAATATGTGCTATAAACAAAAGGTAAAACGTGATGGAGTCAGTTTGGCTCTGAGCAATCACTGGAAAAAATATGATTGCTCTCTTTCATTAATCTGGAAAACACTTCAGTGTCCCAGTCCTGTTGTCTCTATGAGCACTTAGAGATTGATAAAGCTTAACACTGATGACAAGTTCACAAAGGAAAAAAAAAAACATTACACTAGGTGTCCATACAAGTAATAATAGTGGTGGTTGTGGTGCCACTCAGACAGAAGGTTCTACTCCACCTACTAGCACCACACAATGCTCATATCATAACAAAGACACAACATTTATTTCACCCCAAGGTGCTGTTCCTCACACTTGCTGCTCAAGAAACACTTAATTTATCATACATTAATGTTGTATGCTTGGGAAGGGATGGGCGGCCATAAAATGTTTTAAAACATTCACAAAATCCCAGATGCTTAAAGCCAAGTTCAAACTGTTGGTCAAATTAATCTTTTTTCTCATATTAGCCCAGTATCATATTGTCATGAAAAACTGAACAGCCAAATACAATTTTTACAAATCCAATCCAAGTCCCTGTATTTCCTTGTGTCTTGTGTTCCCCAGTCCACCACCTGATCATACCCTTGCACTCCCATGTTAGTCTGGTGTATAAACCCATTTCCCATTGAACCATTGGCAATTATTGTTACATGTTGAGTTATGTATTGCGTGTTTCATGTTTTTTTTTTTTATTTTATTTATTAAACTTAGTGTTAAAAGCACATTTTTGCCCACATACTTGCTTCTCCGTTACTCCTGGACACACCCATGACACCTTTCATATATGTAGCCCTGATTCAGATTAGATTTTTTTGCAATGCAACTTCAGCCTAAATGGTGAACTACAGAGAGGTGCTCACAGATGTATTGAGAGGTTCTCTTTCTCATTCAGAAGTTACAAATTAATTCAGCATCATTTAACCAGTCACGTCAGTATCCCACCACTCCTGACTAAAACTCTGCATTTACATCCCTCTCTGTATGCAAATGTTGCAGCTATTGCTCCACCGATAACCTAGCTAAAATGCTTGCTCTCTTCCTTCTCAGTCTTTATTTTAATATTATTTGGTTTTGAAATTGGTTCATAAATTGGCTTCAGCACCATTACCTATAGAACAGCTTTTAGATCCATGCGATGTGCTACAAGGGGCCCGATCATGTCGTTTTGCCTTGTTTAACATCAGATAGATCAGACATTTGCTAACAGAGCAATCAATTCAACTTCTAGTTCTAGCACTGATCAGATTGGATTTATCAGTGCTCTATTCACTGGACTTCCTTCCTGTGCAGTCAGACAAAAATGGAACCTAGAAAAGCCCATGTCTCTCTCTTGACTGGCTCCCCATTAGAGCCTGTGTAAAGTTCAAAACACTGATGCTCATGTACAGAACTGTCACAGGATCAGCACCATCCTACCTTCATAAACTCTTGCAGTTCTACATCCACCACCAGAAGCTTGGGTTCAGAAAATAAACAGTCAGTAAATCTCTCACCAAAATTTCCTTATGCACTGTTCCCGGCATCAGGAATTTTCTTCCAGTCCCAGTCCCAAAAACACAGAGTCTCACAACTTAAAAAAAAAATAATAAATTCTTATTTTCCTAGAGCAATTACATGTTTAAAACAAATGACTCATTCCTCCAACGCACTTAATTGATTCTGAATTAGAAAGAACCTCTTCTGAGCACTTATTCTTTGTTAAAAAAAACAGCTTGCTATGTTTTGCTTCCAGTTTGCTTTGTTCTGCATAGTTCAGAGTAACATTGAAGCCATATTCCTTCATTCTTTCACACTCAAGACGATAGTGCTTTAAATTGACACTGCATTTCATGTACCCTCCATTGCATTTTATGTACCAACTGCAGGATAGAGGGTACTGCCACTTCTTGTTGTACACTTAAAGCACTGCTAAAGACAGATATGAGTCGCATATTATTTGTAATGTCACATTTTAAAAAACCGATTGACCCAAAAACTCTGAATTTTTTTTTCTTTTTTTTTCTTTTTCTTTAAAACAGTCTCAACAAAACTTTTAAGATACCCTGTATCTTCTTGTTTCGATAAACAAACACCGGCCTTCAATCGCCATGCCCCGCCCCCAACACTCAAGCAGACAGACAACTTGACAGACCCCCACTATCCTAAGGAGATTGTACCTGCATGAGGTATCAATTTCTCTATTTCTGACAATTTTTTTCCTTTTCATGTGATTTTAAAAGCTGGATTCTCTTAATGTAAAGTTATTTAGGAGAAGATCATTCAAAGGCTATATGAGTGAACAAATTAAAAATGTTCTAAATGTTCCAAGAGTTCTAAGAAAAATAAGTTTAAATGTATTAATAGTGAAAGCTCACATTTAAAGCTCTACCCCCTGGCTCTGTTTCAGATTTGATGGGTTTTCCCCCATTGTGAAACCCCACAAAGCAAGGAAATCTACTAATTTTTGTTTTCATCAAGTAAGTTTTTTGCTGTGATAGGAGGAAATGTCTGTTTCTGTAATGATTTCCCCGTTCAGGACCAAACACGATTCATATTGTTCTTTTAATAAACACAACTAGATGTAAACCCTCGGGTCATATCAAATTATTAACTTCTGTGCGACGTCTGTGCTCGACAACTATTTTTGGATATTGATGCTGATTCAATAACAATTTGTTATATGAAAAGTACCCTTAAACGTTCTAAATAAGAATTTGTTATTGTTTAATTTTGGTAGCTGCAAAAAAAAAAAACACATCTCGAGGGTTGTAATAGTAAATATATCCAAATTAAATTCTAATTTTTTTCTATCCTCTACTCAGATGAACATTCAAGGTTTGTCTGATAATCTTTTTAACGCCGATTATCTTCTCGCATTTATTTAAATAATTGTTGAATTTTAAATCAATATATTACAGATGTTTTATTAAATACAAGCCATTTCAATGACCATGCAGGTTTCCAGAGGCTGAGTTTGTGTTGGGGCAAACCGCTGATTTGTACAAGATCGCGATTGGGTTGTCTCACTGTCAATCAATATATTTCAATACTAGTCCACTATTCACATGCCAAGTGTTTGTCAAAGAAAGATGTGACCATTAATATGACTGACAAGATATTGCATTGTGTTTCCAGACAGTAACCCGAGCAGACCATTCAGTTCATTCGCGATAAAACTGACATTGAAATCAAAGCTGAAGATAGAAATGTATTTGTGGGCTGCTAAAAGCTGGATAAGAACCTAAGTGATACCCATGGATCTTGTGTCTAAAAATAGTACATTCTTATAAAAGAAATTTTAAAGCTAAGGATGCTTTTTCTTTTTAATGCTTTTTCTAGTGTTAAAGTGATTTTAGTTGATTACTGATTACAAAAATATCAAACATGTTGTTCTAGTATCAAAATTCTGAAATAACGTGAAAATTTTACGTTTTAAAACTCTTAATGAGTTGTAATAAAGCGATAAAAAACCTATTAACGACTTATTTGCAATTCGACAATAAATTAAAATAAAAACCTAATAATCAAAGATCATTCTCTGAACACATTTATTTAAAATTGAAATTATTTAATTGAGCTAGGCTCAAATCAGTAACGTCCACTTGCGCCAGATATAAAAAAAAGAAATATCGATTACGAATTACGTGTATACCATGAGACACAAAAGTGTTTTTAAAATTTATTTTATGAATCGAAAACACGTGATCTGAAGTCACGTTTCACAGTCATCATAAAATCATAAAAAGACTCCCGGTGTTCTCAAGTAAACCCATGTAAAAACATAATGATTACATGTAGTTGCACACACTGAGAAAGAACATGAAATGAGAATCAAAGAAAAGCAAGAAATGCTCTCACAATGCGGTAGTGAAGCGCGTCTATGTGGATTTGTACACCTGCAAAAGCCTGCTCAGAAGTAAAATGCGCTTTAAACTGACCGTGTTTTATTACACATGGACGTTATACGTGACTATTAATAAGCAAATAAATGCCCGTTGTTTCAATGAGTGCTCATTTATTTAGTTTCAGAAACCAAAGAGCATCTTCCAAAAGTGTGTTCATCCGTGAGGACAGAACCGTGTGTGTAACACTGGAGTTTTCGTGTTTGGCAAAAGAAGTTGTTCAGTAACATTTCACAAATATCCACAAGAAACTTTGTTTCAAATAAACGAGGCCCGCCTCTTTATGTTCATTCATTACAAGAAATTAAAGCAGAAATGTTGGCGTTGTCACACAAACAGCCGAACAATCGTCCCAGCTGCTTAATTTCAATAAATTCAGCTTCTCTTATGAAGAGTCCAATTCAGAGTTCAGCTTGTTTTCTCCTTGATCAGCATCAAATCCCTCCATCCTTGAAAATGTTCCTCCCCTTCACAGTTAGAGTTCACATAAATATTCCCCTCGCGTGTCCTTAAAAGAAAAACATAAATAATGCGTTTAAAGTCCTGTTAAACTTCGGTGCGCGGTGACGTCACAGCCCCAGGGCCGCGGCGTGTTTTTTGGCTTTGAGTCTTAGGTCAGCAATGCTTGAGTTTTTGTTGGTGGTTTTTACGGCTGCCGCCGCCGCCACCACGGAAGCAGCCGACGCGGACTCCGCCGCGAGCGTCGCCAAAGGCAAACCAAACGGAGGAGCGGGAAACATCATGTAGGGCGCATGCGCGGCCAGGTGCGAGTGCAGGTGATGATGCGCGTGCGCTACCGCGCTATCCAGCTGGAGCTGCGCCTGCACCTGAAAGGAGAAGGGTGGCACGTGACTATCCTATGGACGCACGAATGGGGAGAGAGGGGGGAGAAACAAATTAACTTAAGAGAAATGATGCAGTGCTGCTACTGGGCACTCGATCAATTGCATTTATCATCATAAAAAATGCATTCGGACACCTGCATTGCCTTACAACTCTATGCTCGTCTGAATCAATAACAGAAACAGACTTCAAAACTCCATCCTTATGGATTGACTCTCATCAATAACCTCATGAAATAACACCTATATGGTGACAGCATGAGAAATCTCGGAAATTCACTTTCAACTCTTTAAATTAAATATATAATTTATAGTATAATATAACATATTTGAAGAGACCAGATGCAAAACTCCACAAGACCGCTTTTCATTTAAACAAGCATTTTTCATCAGGCTCAAATCATCGAATTTACATGCAATAATGGCATTGTTTTTTCTGGCCAAAACTAGACATTCAAAATTATTTAAAAACCTCCATATACATTGAAATAACCCCGTTGAACTGAACATAAACGTACCAGTTCTACATTATCAAATAACTTTAGTATGAAACACATTCTGTTAGAACATATTTTTCCCTGTATAAGGTGAGGAAATTTGGGAGTTAAAAAATTTAGGTTTGATTCCAGCAGAGTTACTAAAAGTTACTAAAACAACGTTGAATGACGTCATGCAACCCATGAACAAATCATTTTGCCATTCCATGATGCAATTGAACTCCTTCCACCATTCCTCACTCTAGTCATCATCAGTTAAGTGTTCACATCAGTTATCTAAGAGAATACAAAATGAACTCTAATACCAATACTTTCAATTAGTTTGTATGTATTCATGTAAAACGTTACCTTTTAACAGATTCACTGCAGTTTTTAAAAATGTACAAATTATAATCTATTGAATTGGGTACATTATTGCCAAATACACCCAGATTAACATTGAAACACCATAAGGCAAAGGGCCAAAACAGAAGGCTGCTGTACAAACATCAGATTTATTTTACCAGCAAAGCCAATGTTCAAAGGAATTTCTGGAGGACCGCTGTGGCTTGAAGCTAGAATGGTTTTTGGATTTAAGCAGATGTACAAGTGATTTGTGCATCTGATCTAACTAAATAAAGCGGAACTGCTTTAAACAGTTTGCACATAATCGCAGAAAATTGAATAATTCTAATAAATCCGACAATTTACCATGAACTACCAAGTCAATTTTTTAACAGTACTTTCTCTTTTCATATTGCCCTCTCTACCATGGAGCTTCATCCACACTGAAAACAATTGTCATTTGAATTTACTTGATTTTTTTAGTCCCATGTGACTTCATGTGTCTTACACGCTTTTAAATTAATGGAAAAATTAATACCGTCTTACAAAATTTCAAAGGATTTTTTTCTGCAAATAAATAGAAGCTAAATAAAATCTTGTCTGACTTTGTCACGCTACATTTATCTTTGTAAAAGCGAAGCACCTTTTTAAATGTCTTTGAAATCAAGCACTTATAGCCTGCAAGCAAGAGCTATGCTGAAAGTCATAGTCTCCATGTTTTTGCTCATGGGTTCTCAGAACAGATTTGTCAGTTTAGTTGTTATAAGATTTTTGTGACAAAACAATACTTGAAATAAATGCCATTTTATTTGCATCTCGAAAGAATATAGTATGTAGTGTATAAGCAAAAATTGCTCTCATTCGTCCTTCGAAGGTTTTCTATATCCTTATATCAAACGCCATGTTTTAATTTGAGAGCGAGAGCGAGAGAGAGAGAGAGAGAGAGCGCGAGAGAGAGAGAGAGAGAGAGAGAGAGAGAGAGAGACTTGCCTGTTGGAAGGGCATGCGCAGAGCTCCCACATTGACATATGGAGCAACTCGACACGCTTCAAACTGACTTGCAGCTCCAATGAGGACCCCTGCAAAGACACAAAAACACCCCATTCAACCACACAATTGATTTAATAAGCTTTAAAATTCTACAAAATATGCAAGCAGTTGTTTAAAAACTTACATTTTAACTAAACTTTAACCCAACATGGGCCATATGTTTACACATTTCATGTTGGGGTAACACAAGTCAGCAAAATGGCAAGTTTCGAAATTTTTTAATAACCTAATTATGCATGCAAATATACAAAGGACATACTGCACAAGGCTTATTTGCAAAAGCTTAAAAAGCAGATTGTCTGATATGTGTGACGTGCGGAAAAAACAAGTGAACGCACCTTTGTGTAACTGGTTTTCCTGCTTCCTGCACTTGGCTCTTCTGTTCTGAAACCAGACCTGGAAGCAGAAGACATTGATTGACAGAGGTTGGTGAGGGCACGTGTAAATCATCCAGAAATGACAACAATCCCAAGAAAACTACGCATCCCAGAGGACCTCTAAAATATTCATCATGTTCGACCGCAGATTTTAATTATTATATCTTCATAAGAAGCAGCAAATGCGCGAAACTAACCACAACTTTGTGAAAGCGTCACACAAAGACAGAATCTGAAAGTGCGCGAACTAAAACAATGCCATTAATTAAAGATCGCGTTTCTCAACTAAACCGTGCAGGCGTCCCGGAGCAAGAAAACCGATCCTCTGCAGGAAAACGTGAGCTAAAACCAACACATTTATTCAATGTTTGAGATTTTAGGTTTTTGTTTTAGTTTTTCTTCGAGTAAATGGTGTGACTTTTGTCAGTTTTAAAAATGAAAAATGATGCATTCAGTTGCTAAAATAATTGTGTGCTTTTTAAAAGTTGTTCAAAATGTGACTATTTTAGACCAGTTTAACATAGTTGACAATTATTATTTGATTTAACATTAATCATGCAGTAGGAACTTTTTGAAAACTCACTCTCAAAAAATGGTAAAAAAAACTCGATCATTGAATAGCCGTAATATAAAACGTTCAACAAACATTTTTAAAGATCCCCCCAACATTGGAAAGACCATTAACAGCCAAAATTACCAATCAAGAATCTAACGTAAAACGACATAGTAATATCTAAAATATTTATGTTGTTATTAGACAAGTTTAGTCAAACTTTTTAAATAAAATCAGTTTTTGTTTGACCACAAAAGCAAACTAAACACGATCGTTCACATATAAAATATTTTGTGTTGTTGATAAAACAAAATCAAATAAGTTTGAAACATTATAAATGGACGGTTAATTTGAACAGTTACTGACATCTTAATAATCATTCTATAGGAAAAAAAATCTATGTATTTGCATCAGTTGAAAAATCATAATTTGTGCTTCATATCAGTGAAAGCAGCGGAGTCTTTGAGCCAGCGGTGTGGCCTCCTTGTTCAATGGGGAATATCAAAAGAGCATCAGATGATTCCGATCTTTATTTTGGTTAAAAAATTATAGATAATTTATGTAAATCCGCAGGCCGAGCTCGGGACAATGGCCTAAGATCCCAAAAGAGAGAGGCTGCTTTAACTTTTTCCAGGGAGGTCTCTCTGAGCCCATTTTTAAAAGAATCAATGTATTCAAATGGTGAGTTTCAGATCCCCTCCAAGGAATGAATAGATAAAAGAGAAAGAAATAAGATATTGTTGTTTCCCCCTCTGTTTCTGATCAATCAAACCAGAGCCAATGTCTATGTTGAATGTCATTACTGGCTCGAGTCGTCCATGGGCTCTGGTTACTCATACATCGAGGCTGATTATGTTTCTGTGCAGATGGTCTTCCCCTTCTCAAAAGCACACTACAGATGTTGCCTGCAGGGCCCGTGGGCACAGAGCAGGAAAGCGGTTCTGTTCATTGTTTAGTTCATTATGGCGCAGCGGACTTTATTTAAGCGGATTAATAGCACTTTTATTTGCGACAGTTTCATCCCACTATTCAACGCGCGAGCTGATAACTATTTTTTACTGACCACATTCTAGTTATTTTGAGTGCAAATGTACATATAATTGGTTATTTGTGTAACGCTTCATTTTACCAAAGTGAACCGATAGGCGCATCAGCTAAGGTCACAACGTCCTATAATAATTCATTAAAAACCATTTGAATAGCAATGTCACTGTCACGTAACACGAGGGCTTGCTTCGTTTCAAGTTGGATTCAAATTGATAAAATAAGTCCAAAACTAACAAGTGTACAGTATAAGCACATAGCAAAAATATTAGTATTATAGTTTGTAATTCATGAAAGTCGATATGAAAGAAAATTAAGTTGTCTATAAAAGTTTATTATACGTTTGTGCAAGAAAAAACAAAATTATCACTTGTTAATCTCAGCTACCCAACACTTATTCTATATTATTAATGCCCAACTTGAGTAGAATTGTTTTCCATTGATTTCTGGTTATTCATGTTAAAAGCTGCATTTAAAAACGAACCATTTACCAAACAAACGTATATCACTTTTGTAAACGAAATGAAATGAGCTGTTGTGCATGCATTGGACAAAACGAAGACAGCACACATGCACTCGCTAATGATCAGAGGGTCGGAGCCTGACCTGCACCCTCGCCTCCGAGAGTCCGAGTCTCTGGCTGAGCTCCTCGCGCATGAATGCGTCCGGGTAGTGCGTTTCGTCGAAAAGCCTCTCCAGCTCGTTGAGCTGCTCCAGGGTGAAGTTCGTTCGGCTTCTCCGCTGCTTGATCTTCGTCTGGGTCTCGTCGTCCAGAGATTTACAGTCCTCCTTGCGCTCCTTCATCTCTGTGTTCGCTGAAAGCACAAGAGAATGATTCAGGAGCTCTCTCACTGATGTCGGTCACGGATGTTTTGTCCTCCACTCAAGGTCTTTAATTATTTACACGCGATACATATGCACTTTCTCTTTCGCTCTGGAGCGGATGCTTATGATGAGAGGGCTCTCATTGCACGCTAAATTAAGATGGCTAAACGAGACAGTGATGCGCCAAAATTAAATCAATTGTAAGCCAATGCTTTCTGTCAAAATAACACATGTGTTTATATTGGAATAGTAATTCGTTCAAGAAATGTTCTCACAATTAAAAAAGATACCAGACTATGAACTATTATTATTGTCACTGTTATTATTGATACGTTTTCGTGTATTATTTGAGACATTAAACAATTGGTTTTCAATTGGCTTTGAACATTGGAATGACACATTGTTTTGATTTCGTACTTATACTTGTTTTTCGTTGTGTCATCTAAAAATAATCCGAATGAGTAAAATATGTCAAAACACGTCTGTCTAATGGGTCCCGAACCAGACCCTCGTTCGTTTGACGTTTATTTGATGTCTCATGTATCTAAGATGTTTCTCTTGTGTGTAATATGTACAGTTTCTGTTGTTGTACAAATTGTGCTGTTCATATTTCCTAATTTTTTACTGTTTTTTTTCTTCTGCCCGTGACTTACTATTTCCACACTCTCATGAAAATGTAAACTATAACAGAAGACGCTAAAATCGAACATTATTCAACAATTTGTATTATTTATTCACTGTGTACCTACTATAGATGTGTATGATTCTAAAATCAAATTACATATAGCACATATCTTTAAATAATTATTTAATTGCAGATTAAACAAAATTAGCACATTATTGGCTAATCGAAACGTCATCGAAAGTGAACGATTACATATCAATATTTTTTCAAAGACTTACAATCTTTGCATTAAAGAATTATTAAAATCTATTCACAATTTAACAAACCAAACCAGTAACAAAACCCATTTAAAAAAACACGTTTGTATATTAGCATTTGTAGTGTTTAAAAATAAACACTCAGTGTGCTGTTTTAACCGCGTAAAATGTTGTAAAACAAAATAAGCGAATCAAAGCCTTTGTATCGATTACAAAGAGAGCAAAGAGAACTCACCTTCGGTCAGTTTGGGGCTGCTGGAGTCTCGAATCCTCTCTAACGCGAGCGTATCCGCTTCTCTGACCGGAGACATGCGCCCGCCGGTCCGCGTTATCCCGGACAGGTCTTCACGCACCGGATCCGCCGCCACACTCTCCCGGGTCCTCCCCGCGCTCGTTTCCAACACCTCCCGGTACGTGATCACTTCCTTCTTCTCCTTCACTTTCTGATCAAACGATTTGGACACAAACGCGGTAAGTTCTTCCATCACTGCACCCAAGAAGAAGAAGGAGAAGAAAAAGCGCAGCCTCCTCTAGATCCTCTGCATCGACGTAACTCTTGCTGTCGGCCTGTGAATCAGAGGTTTTGTGTTTGGGACGGGGATCTGTAAAGTTCCTCCTGTGTTTGCGGAGCGCTCAGACTTGCTGTCAGCGCGCAATGGAGGTCTCGGTATTTATAGCTGGCGACGCGTCTCTGCCCCTTGATCCGTGCGCGTTACCTTCTTCTTCCTCCACACCGCGCGCCCCTTCCCACACAGAGGGGTGGGGAGGGTAATGGGGGGTATTATCTGTCCATCAGATTCACATGGGCTATTTTGGCCCAGAATGACATGAGAAGCAAATTAATGTCATGAAAGGGACAATTTCCACCCAATAATTCAACACCAACTCCGCGTGGGGTGCTTACCAACCTTAAAAAGAAGAGACTTGAGGATCTGACTGGGAGGATGCCCAAATGTTTGAGGACCTGTGAGGTCCGTTGCGGAATTTTTGTTATTTCTGATTCAAGAAATGATTTGCAAATTAACATTCAATTCATGTTTTTATTTGGTTAGAATTTGTTATTTTACGGAACACAATGCTATAGCCAACTTCCTTTAAAACATATTTCACACACCAAAACGCTTCGGAGCAAATAGTCCTGTTTTATTGTTTGGCAAATGCTATCCTTAATCATGGAGCTACTTTAGGTAAAATAATGATTATGATGATCATGATCGCTGATTTCAGCACCAATGGCATACTCGTGGACAATCTTGTATCTGACGATATCTACTCATGAAACTTGTGATATCAGAAGCTCAGATCACTTCATGAAGTCGTGAGGGTGAGATATTCGGTCCAACAAAAAATAAAAGCAAAAATAGAATAAAAAAAAAAAACCTGCACAAAAGTGCTGAAGGGAAAAAGAAGATGTTTAAAACTTTTAAAGTGGTTGATGATTATTCAATATTAAAGAGAAGTTACCAGAATGGCACAGTGATGGGTGAATCGATTTCGGACGTGTTAGCTTTAATTTAAGGCTTTGAAAAATAAAATAATGACTGTCTAAAATCAGAATATTTGAGGCGTTATACACAACATTGCGTGAAACAAATGAAACTCCGATGAGAGCAAACACTAAGTAAACTATTCTAAGTAACCAATGTGATGTCTGTTAAAATTAGTTATATTTCTGATGCGGTTGCCCTTATTGTCAAGTAATTTTGAGATCTCTCAGGGGTAATTGAAATATAACCAGGTTTTAAGTTGATTTGTAAAAATATGTTGTTTAGAAGTTCAAAGATGAAGATCAGTTCATTAATCAAACCTAAATTGATGATGAAATATAAAACATACATTAAATAATGTTGATGTTTGACGCATAAAAAGCTCTTCATATACAGAATAATGCAGTAAAATGAACGCAGTTGAAAAACTTTTTGGCCCCAAAGGAAGATTTAATGAGATATTAAAGATAATAATATGTTTTCCTATAAGTTGTGGTGACCTTTGTTATGAAGTTGATAATTTAAACAAAAGCAATATTTTCTTTCAGAATACTTTGATTTTAAATTGTTATATTTATTATTTTACAATTGGTATTACTATCTCATGTTATGCAATACAAATTCAGAAATGTTTATGAAAATGCCAGGAAAAACTAAATCACGAGTAAAATGTTATTTTTGGATTTTGCTAAGGAAAAGCTGTAATCGACGTTTGATCATGCTCGATTGGTATTGTCTACCGGCTTCGCGTGCATTGATGAAGTCTGAATCTGCTACTTGAGTCTTAACCTCGGCTAATGGCGCTCATCTGAGAAGCTGTTGTGTTTCTAAACGAGTGTTTATTTATGTAAGTATATGGTTATAAAACATGTACTCTTTAATATCCACGCTAGCATGTACAAGTGGACACGTTTTAACGCGTGTGAGAAATTTGTGAGAAAACATTCGCTTTTAAATAACATTTAGCCTTAAAGATAATCAGTTTTCATAAAGATATTTTAACTTTTAGCCTATAACATCTTTGTAGTTATTGAATTAAAAAATGTAATATGCATGTTGTTTACCCGGAACTGTTTAATTTCGCGTAGTTTTAGTGTTTAACAGTTTAAATTCGTAATCTATTGTTAACTGACAAACATCGCCTTTCTGCTAAATCTCTTCTTGTGGTTGTTCATACTAAGTAAATGTTTAAACCACTGTTACAGAATTTCTTTGGCTTTCTTCGATGAAAATACCTGTAGCTGCTCATATTTTAGTTCAGATCTTTAAAACAAGATCTATTGTAATGTGAAATATTGACATAGTTAGAGAGAATTGTTCTGTTTTTGGACTATTTAAATGTGAACTCTTCTTCATATATAATTAAAAGTGTTGACAGGAGCATTGTTAAATGTGAAATAAGTTAAATGCCAATAACTCATCCTCACAGTCGATATCTCTGTTTCAATCAAAGACCTGGGTGATAATGGGTCGTCACTCTTCAGACAGCGAGGATGCCAGGCGAAGCCGGAGGAAACGGAGACAGAGGGAGCGCTCATCCTCCTCCAGCTCCTCTGGAAGCCAAGCAACTGGGCGCAGCAAGCACAGCAGGAGACGAACCCGCTCCCGGTCACGGGACCGACACAGAGCCTCAGACAGAAAGTACTAAAAGGCTCGATTGTTAAACCTTTGCCATTTTATCTGATCCTTCTTGCCCTTTCATTATGACACTGTAGGTTTCAAAAAACATACTTCTTATCAATTAGTTGTTCTAATAAAAACAACTACAACTCAATTATTCAGCCCAGTTTGTCCCAAAACTAAACACCGGTGGTTAAATCTATATAGCATTTGAAGTAAAACTGCCATAAACTGCAGATTATCTGATGCTGTATAATTGCTAACATTTGTACATACATTTTTCACATTTAATTTGTGCGTTTAAAACATTCAGTCTTCTTGATTTTTCTAGTGTCCCAAACAGAGACATTGCTTTATGCAGTCACTTAGCACTGTCTGCCCCTGATAAATTATTCATGATGCCTGCACTGTTGATATAATGCAGCGTGTGATGGGAAATACTTGCTCTCACAGAAAGGTCGAGAAGATGACTAGACTGCTATTGATCACTTAATATTTACTATAAGTATCCATTTACTTCTTTTCAAAGCTAGTTTAAATGTTTGTAGAGGGATCATAGCTTTAACTCAAGACTTTTTGTTGGGTTTCATTTTAGTGATCTTTGTTTACGGCTGCTGAAACAGTATGAGAAATCAGAATTTTGAATATGTAAATTATTTTCACATGACTGTTAGTTCATTGTGTGATGAGGACACAGAGCAGCATTGAAGTCACCCTTGCATTCAGAGAGTACGAGAGCAGGACAGACTCAAACTCTAGGATCTTTCAATCAACTCTTGATTGAAGACCTAAATAATTAGCCAATTTCAATTAAATAACAACATGTTACATTTTGTGAGAACTCATTGCCTGAAGCTATGTCTACCTACTTGCATATCAAAACATGCCTTTTCCTGTTACACTAATTAATTAATTAATTAATTAATTAATTAATTAATTAATTTCTAGTCACATTTTTATCTTTTTACTGGTATTCCACTTTATGGTGGTTGCTAATTCTTCATATATTTTCCAGGCGAAGGAATCGGTCCAACAGCAGCTCCTCCGGAGGTTCTAGTCACAGGAGGCGGAGCCGAAGCACAGATCGGGGGCGGAACCATCGGTCGCACAGGTCTCGATCTCGCAGTCGAAACAGGAGGTGAGAAAGAACATCTCTATTGTTGTATTCTTGCATTACCTTTTCTGAATTTACTTAACAAAGTTTACATTTTTTTTTCTAAAGTTTTCCTCATTATTAATTTCCATCACCTCAGTGCTAGCATAAACTCAATGCTAACATGTGAATGGCTAATGGGCGTATTACAGGTTGCCTGGGTTAGAGAGAACATCAGCTGCTTGTCCTCTGCACAGACACACTCCTCTCAGTGGTTATTAGAGTCCATTGTGTTTGTTTGTGTCTCAATTAATTAAGCGCTGGCTCAAGCACCCTTGGTCAAGCCACAGTTGTCTCTCTCCAGGCTGAGAGAAAGGGTACTCTTGGGCTGATTAATTAATGCAATTAATGTATAATTGTCTACAGGCTGTTTGTTTCATTTAGCATGTGCTTACCATAACCTCCCTTCCACATTGAATTGAAAACATTTGTAAGTTGAGGAACATTTTGTTAATATTCAGAATTGGGAAAAAGGTTAAAGTCACGGTTATGGAAATCTTGGAATAGTTGACAAAGAATAAAGGGGGATATTGATGCTGGTAGCAAGGTTTATATCATATAGTGCTTTTTTTTCTCTGGTTTAATGTAAAGGTGAATATCAACCGTATTAAAAAAAAAAAGAGTTTGATTAATTTCCAGTAGCGAACCATAAACAGTTGTTGATTTTTGAGTGAAATTGTTCTGTTCTGATAAATGTGTGATGGCAAAACAGGTGTAGAATTCATGTTTCGTGATTCTCATTTCTCATTCTCATTTCTCATTCAAATTCTCATTTTTTTTAACTCTTATGTTAGCATTCAAAAGTGTTTGGAAATTATTGTGTTTGGGCAAGGGTTCTTGTTTGCTTGGTTTTAAATTTGGCTCGATTTAAAGCAAATCCATGTGGAGAATTTATACTAATAGAAAAACATTGGCATAAAGTGACACTCATTAGATCACAATACTGTTCCAATATCCTCATTTCTAATTATTACTTATAATTCAGAAAACTCTGGCAATGTTTTATAGATTACGAGTGAGTTTTTCCAGTGCTAAGAACATGTCCTTAAGCCACCTATGTAAAGATATACTGGTTGTACACATTGCTATTGACCTTCTTTCTTGTAATACACATAAATACATTGATTTTATGGGATATTTAACGCCTCATCCAGACCCAGCATACATACAAAAGGATACATGGGGATGCCAGAGGATATAAATTGGACAATTCCTTTCCAAAATTTTTGTGTTACTTCACACTCCCAGACACAGTGTACAAGGGAACGCTCATCTTTTTACACACGAAGCATTAATCGGATATAGCTGGGTTAAACTCAAATTTCAAGTAAGTGCTTAGAGGAGTTTACATTGTGCGATTGTTACTCATCTACATGAGCACTAGTATATCCACTGGTATTGGGGTTAAAGTCATGCAGTAAGTAGCTCAGCATAAGTCTCTTTTTTTTATTTACTTTGATCATACACACACACGCACAGACACACACACACACACACACACACACACACACACACACACACACACACAATTTGCTCACATTGCTCAGGAGTGCAATATCCCTCTGTTAAAAAATGAGGAAAAGTCAATATTTTCTATTGTTTTATATATATTAAAATATATATATATTTTTTATTTTTTTATTGTTTTTTTATATATTTCTATTGTTTTTTTATGTCTTTCCTTGCACATTTTTCATATTTCTTTTTACATGCATGTTTGCACTGAACAGCGAGAAGCTCTCATCTCACTGCATATATGTATATTGTAGACTGTACATGTGTAAAGTGACAATAAAGGCATCTTATCTTACCTTATCTTAGAAGGGCTCTTGACACAAGACTAGAGTTTTGCCTCCTCAAGGTGTTTTAAGCTGAGCATTTCCTAACCGACCAAATCAAATGTTGCTAATGAGGAACTGTGAAGGCGTTTTCCCAGCTGTAGTGAGAATGATGTCAGAGTTTGCTTTGTTTAGTTTGTGTGAAAGCTGCTTTCTGAGCCTCTGCAAATCAAGCTGCGGAGTTTGTGTCAAAACAGCCTCAAATGAAATGGATTTATTAGTGTCTCAGATTTCCTCTGAATGCGAGCTGTGTGAGCAGACGGCTCACTCTTAGCTGCTGAGCTCATGTTTGGTGGGAGGCAGTCTGTAATTCCATTCTCTCTTTGAAATACTGTAAATGAAGACAAAGGTGCAAAATAATTAACAATTAAATCAGGGTGGAACTGTGGATGCACATAAAAATGAGAACTATGCTTTTAGATTTTACAAGCAGATAAAAACTTAGTTGCGTTTAAATCATACATATATCTATCATACTTTTTGGACTTTTTTCATACTTTTTTACATTTCTCTATTTCTAACTGCAAGCTTTTCTTGTGAATTTTTAAACTGATAAAAGGTCTTTTCCCAGCTTCCACTCTCTTCCTATCTCTTTGCATTGAAAATGTAACATGTTTTAATTGTTTCTTGAAAAAGTGACTACTCGTCAATTACTCCTTCACTTAAGTGTCATCGGGACGTACAGGCAAAG
The DNA here is from genome assembly GCA_007224835.1 of Danionella cerebrum. Lineage (NCBI taxonomy): Eukaryota > Metazoa > Chordata > Actinopteri > Cypriniformes > Danionidae > Danionella > Danionella cerebrum. The sequence goes on along the minus strand of SRMA01001862.1, from coordinate 135,370 downwards.
TAATATAGGGTTTTTCACAAAAATTAGTTGTAGCCTTTGTAGATTCTTATTCAAAAGAGGGTACATGGGTGGTTATAACACAAATCTTATTGTCTGTGTCTCACATAGAGATAAAGAAGTAATATTTTGAACGAAATAAAATGATCAAACTTGTCAGTTAGCCCTCAACTCTGTGACTAACCAGAAAAAGTAGTTCAGTGTTTAAGATGGTTTTCCTGAGCTGACACAGCTGTGAGGCAAATTGAGTTAAGAATTTCTCAAATTTTAGGCAATTATCATGTCTGGACTAAAAGTTTGTTTGACAAACTTTATCAGAGACTTTTAACATGACAAGCTTCAATATAAAAGCGCATGTAAAGTTAGGAGACTGTCTGGTGTTCAAACCTCTTTTACATATCAATTTCACATGCATTTCTAATATTATATGAATATAAAATACATTTATTCCAGTTTGCTAAATGTCTCTAATTTCTTTGTTGAGGATCTAGGCTAAAATGTGCTTAAACAAAAGTTAATGTTTTTCATTAAAATAAAAAACAAAAAGTAAAATAATTAAAAGTAAAATCCCAAATAATTGTTATTGCCTCTGTGCCTCTCGAATAAGAGTAGAATCCACATCTGATCACTTGTGGGGTTTATACAGAGATCTACTCTGGGATTTGTAATAACTTTTGAGCTGAAATTGTTCTTAAAAAGGAATTTACTCCAAAAACAGATGTAAGGAGATGTGTGCAGTGCGGAAGTCTCTGTGTCTGATGATCAGGGGTGATTTTTTTTCTGGTTAGATGTCTGGTTTGTGTGAATGAGTGAGGGCACAATCATTTTTTAAACACTATTTTACATTGTTTTTCCTTATTGCTTACCCTTAACCTCAGTATTTTTAGATAATAAATACATTTTTTGGAGGCTAAATCTACATGTTTACAATGCCAATGAAAGCAGATTAGCAGCTTCTGAACAAGTTAGTTGCTGGTTTGTGCATTTTTATTTTTTGTCATAATTTAGCTTGTTATTTGTTCATGTGTGATCAGTGAAAATGTACGTGAAACGTCTGATGGGCTGGAAAGTGTGAAACGGGTTACCTGGGTCAGGTCTGTGATCCATCACTGTCGCCTTAAAAAGGTTTGGGTGTAATAATGGTGTTTGGGATGAGGCAGACTGATAAATCAGCTGGGAATTGAGTGGACAGCTCTCTTTGATTGATACACTGACAGGATATGAGCAAGTACCGAACCAGATAGAGAATATGAGAGTGGGAAAAGGAGAAGAAAAGAATTGAGCCTAGAAAATAGATCCAAGGAGTTGAGGATATTATTCAGAGAATGAGAACAATAACTGCTGCATGGAAATATTGAGGGAAAGAAGATTAGGGCAGTTCAGTTGGGCATATTACTCTCCCTGGCTCACACAAAGTAGGAATAAATAAACAAGGAATGCTGGAGATGTTGATAATTTGGAAAGGATTGGATTTGGCTATGGTGCTTTCCATAGGAGCCACAAAATAAGATGGAGAGAATGAGTTGCGGAACCAGACTTGCAGTCTTTTCTGTGTAAAACAGACACAATGAGCTGAAAAACCATTAGACATTTCCATCTATTACCTTTGATCAGTATCTGTGCCAATGCTGGGAACAAACCAATACTGAACGAACCTTTCTTCCATTATATAGTACATTGTAGACCAGTCAATCACCCAAACTTGAACCCTTTGCAGCTTGAAACCAAGTGTGTCTCACATGGCTCACAAACCATGGTTATTTCCCTCCATGGTGCTGGATGCAGAATGATTTCCATTCAATGCCAGTCTATGGAAAACAGCCAAACTTTAAAGGTTGCTGAGACTTTCAGACGAAAAGCTTTGAAAAAAAGTTTTGTAAGACTGAAAAAATCCATTGATTTAAGCTAAAACCACAGCTGCACAATTTAGGAAATATGGTAACTGGCATTACCATGACAATATGGTAAATTGTCAACCAGGGTTCCTGTCAAATTAACAGTGTTTCACTGCATTACAACATTTCTCAAGACTTATAGATGCCTCACTGTCTGGTGTTGGCCAACCCCCCAATGCTTGCTTGGTAGAAGTATTATTGTGTAATACAAAGGGCCACACACCCAAGAACACTTTTTTTTGCAATATTAGTATGTATACTGCTGGAAATTGTAACCATATACTAACAGTAAACTTGTCCATTTTACTAAGATACAAAGGGTCACACATATAGTCTGTTTATATTCTTGACAAATTATCCAATCAGTGAGTGGTTTTGTGAATGTGTTAATGTGTCATCAAAGGCATTAAAGCATTGGTTTGATTCATACGTCAAACACATGCAGAGCTCGATAACTTTTTGAAAGATGATTTTTTTTTTTATCGTTGATAAAAGCTGGTTTTCGAGAAAGTTGTTTCAATATCTTGATCAAGTCGTGGCTTCTATTATTTCATTTCTGTAGAGATGATGATAAAACCTGAACATAAAGTGGACCGACTCTTTTCTCCTGTGTATTCTGTCTGTTGCTGACAACAACATATTGTCAAATGCGCTTTTGGTAAATATAGAAATGCGAAACTATTGAAGTTATTGCTATAATACTATGTGCAAAGGCAACAAATCGCTTAACGTCATGTAAACAAAATTCAGATTGTAATGTTTGTTGTCCGCGATCATTTCATTAATGATTGGAAACAGACTGAAAGTATACATGGCGGTCCGCCTTATTTTGGGACCACAATATCTTCAGCTGTTTGATTTTGCTCACAGTGTTAATGTTTACCAGAGACTATAATTAGTAAAATTGAGAAGGATATGAGCAAATCACTACCCCAGGAAGCACAGTCAGTGAATGACACATGAAAGAAAATAGGCACCAAGTTGAACACTTGAGGTGAGAAAACATTCTGCTGAGACTTCTGGGTGAAACCTTACAGAGCGTTCTTGTGCTTCTAGACACTTAGAAAAAGTGAAACTATGCAATTATAAGATTAAACAGTCTTTTTGTGCAAGGATTTGTCAGGTTCATCTAACTAAGTTCTTTTCAGTTAGCATTCATTGGCAAACGTAGAATTACTCATAATTTCTCCAGTGTTTTTTTTTTATTCCTCACATGCTTTGCTCCATGGTCTCTGTGTTTCTCCATCACCCCTTCTAATCACTCTGCCTTTGCTCCATGTAGAAAGAATTCTAGCACTCCTTTCACGTGCATGCACTGACTCCATGCAAATTCTAGCCTAATCTTCATTTATCGTGTGTGATCTGGTGCTGTTCAGGTGTGTGTTCTGTGTTTCATCACATCATCATACTCCAGTATATCCTCAATCTTTCAGACAGCTACTTTCCTCCTCAGCCTTTCTTCTTTCTCTTCATCCCAAGTGTGTGTCTTTTATGATCTCTTTTAAAGCCTAGGCAAGCGCTGTTGGCCTTTGTTGTCAGAAACTTTTATTTAGCAAAGAGTAGTGTAAGTGAGTGACATGGCGGGGGGCTTTTATCCCTGGCTAGCCGCGAGCACAGCACTCTCTAGCTACCAGCAGCAACCTGGCAGAAATCCACTCCCCTCATCCACCCATCCAACAGCAGCCTTCTCTCTCTTTCCCCTGGGAAGCGCTTTTTGAATGGTGCCTTCTGGACACAGCATTGACCTTCTTATTTTTATCTTACAAACAGGATAATTATTTAATATGTCATGAAAGAACAGCAAAGTTGACTTTTTTTTAGCACTGAAATATTTAGAATGTTTAGAAATGTCCTGGTGTATTCATGCAGTAAAACAGGTACAGTACCTGTTTGTTTTTATTTTCGGGGTCGCTGTTTTGGTTCGTATGCCACTGACCCAGACATCAGGAAAATTCACTACATACCCATTTTTAAAATTCACATGCATACCAAGTTAAATAAAATAACAGTTACATCATTAATATCATAATATAATCAGTATATGTTTTGATGAATGGTCGTCGTTGATTTAATTTTACAAAATCCTGCAAAGGTAATATGCACCTACTGTTCCATCACTTCTCTTTTATTTCACTTTCTACAAAATGAAAAACTCGTTCAGTTTTTTTTTTAAAACAAAAGTGTATTTATCTCTTTAAGAGTGAAATGGTTTCTGCACATTCATCCTGAGATTTTTTGTTTATTTATTTACATGTATTGTGCTGTGTACATAATTTGAGCGCTCAATCAGATTGTTGTTTTGTGTAGACATCCTCAACTCGGTGTATTTTCTCCTATTCTAAGTTGCATTTGCTGTCTGCTTTCTTTTCAAGCCTGTGCTGTTGGAAACTAATATAAAATGAATCAGTCTCTCTTTCAGACAATCCATCCCCCATTTAAGCCCTTCTTGAAGTTCTTCCAAATTGCGTTTTAAATACCAATTAGGAGGTTGAATGCAGTAAAATAAAAGCCAGCGCTTGTGGAATGGCCTCACCTTCTGGCTGACCAGGCTTCAGAGAGCACATGCCGAATCTCTGGCTCCGAGCGCCACTTTGAAAAGAAATATCCTGCCTAATGAACACATTAATTAGAACCATAACTATTTATAAGATTATAATTGGAAACGAAGTGAAGTAAACTGAGCTCTTCCTGCAATTAATGGCGGATTAATTATGGGCCATAATTAAGTGGCGTTTTGAAATGTATTAAGGTGAAGTACAGAGGCACGCAATGGCTTTGTGATCACTGGTATAATTATTGGCTGGCCGTTTGAGCCCTTCTCACTCGGAGCTCACTAATCAGCATCATTGCGTCGTTATATGTGCACTTAAAAAGACTCGCCACTGCCTAATTATTTCTAATTGGCAGGTCGGAACGCAGTCTTTGCATTGATGGGATGAGCAGACATTTAGCAGGATGGATTGTTCATAGAGGAGACAGCATAGAGTCAAAGCTTGGAATCTATTTGTGCAAAGAATCAACAAACAAAACATTAACTGCAGTGGGCATAAGACAAACTAAAAATTGCATGTTGATCTGAACATATCTTTATGTAAATTATTAAACTTGGCACATAGATTTTATTTGATCCATAGGTTCTCAAAGCACAGGCTAATGGTGTCCTGCTGCAACATTTAATGACATTTAGCCTAATGTTAGATGTACATGTTCATTTAGCCCAATGTTGCAAGTTTAGCTCATTGGATCTCATTCCAAGAGGTCCATAATGCAATACAACATTTCTTTACCAATGGGTGCTTATTGTGTCTCCCGCTCTGACCGGAACAAGGCATTCAGATTAAAGCCGAACACTTAATTTTTCTACCTCATGGGTCAGATAAAGTCATGTGCAACCAGGTTAACGCAATTCTCAAGGGCTTCATTATGATACCAATCATGACATCTATGTAAATTCAGGATTTTTATTGGACTGGTGCCTCAATGTAACAAAAGGCGTACTTACAACAAAAATAAGAAACAACAAAGATGACAATACAAATATTAATACAAATCAAATTAAGAGATAGACCCAAAAAGACAGAAAAACATAAAATTTTCTGCGTTGTTCCTGTGCAATAATCAGTTTGGAGAAATTTTCATTAAATGTTTTTTTAAAAAGTCAAATTTCTAATTTGTGATTAGTGATCTTTTCAATATATACATGAGTCTGAACTAAATATATTGCTTTTTGGCATAAAATGTCTGTGTTTATGTCCACTGTATTTGTTTTGGTTAATTTTATTATATGCATTTTAAATGTAATGTGAACATTTATTTAGAGATTTTTTTTCATATTATAGCTCATTAAAGAATCAATATCATTAACTTTAAGCTGTTGTTTCATGAGTTATCAGCTGTGGTTGTTAATATGTAAATAACTGAGGAATGTTTTTGTCAGCATTATCACATTCCCCAGTTGCTGTGAAACAGCTTGTTATTTTACTATTGAAAGCAGGTAGTGGATGATTTTACTTCATCTCAGATGCTGGGTGGTGTTTAATTAAGTGTGCTTTTTGTTTGAGAGCAGGAGCGAGTGTCTGTTCTCTGTCACTGTTCTGTCTCTGTGCTGTAGTTTTACGGCCAGTCCACTTATAGCCTCAATATTTATGCTTTTTCTGGTGTGAGTACTTAAACTGAAACATAACCCTCCACATTTCAACAATAAAAGTCTTCAAGGAGCAACCTTTAGATCTACCATCACTTCATAAATACCTTATCATAAAACGAACAGACAACCCATCATCTTAGTCTTAGGGAACACCTACTAATTAAAGACAGATGCCTCCGACATCATTTCACTCTGTATTTGCTCTTTCAGATCATTTACTTTTTAGCATAATTTCCACATTTAAAAAAAGAGTAGTCTTTGAGATGCTTGTGTTTAGAGTCTGGGGGTAGTTTGAGGTTTTTGACCTCCCAGACCTAAGTGTTTATGGTATCACTATCAGCCATTGAGTCGAGGGATGATGTCCACATATACATTCGTATATCAATAGTTTAATTGTTGGATCACAAAAATGTGATATTGTCATGTTTAAGTGCTATTACTATGTAATTTATGTAGTTTTCAATAAGTGTTTATCTTGTTTGGACAGCAACCTTGAATGATTTTCAGTTTTGTATACCTGTAACATCTCAGCACAAGACAGTCTTATTTTCTTGCAATATTACCCCCTGAAAATTCACCTTTAGCTGATGGTAAACAACATTTTAGTGCAAATGAATTTGCTCACTCTGCATATTTTGGAACACTAAAGCCATTTATTTATGTCAGTGTTTATTCTGAAAATGTGGTTAAATGACTCGGGAATCTAAATTTGGATTGCATTTGGGAACACTGTTACAAATGTTTTGGTATCCTCTCATAAAACAGATTAAATGTTCTTTATCCGATGATAAAATAATATATGAACACAAAATATTTGTATTGTATACATGTATATTAAAATGAATTGGGGGAAACGTGTATAAATAATATTTAAACATTTAAAATATTTAAGAGGTTCCTAGAACCCGAATAATTTTTGTGTTTAAGAGGTAGAATTAGTCTCTGCCTGTCATATTTTGTCATAGATCGGACCTGATCTATGATTGTGCAGGCATGGAAAAAATTTTTGCATCTGGATATTTTGAGATCGGAGTCAGACTTCATTCATATGTGAAAATAAATCAGATCTGCACCAAAGTGACTCATGTAAACAGACTCAATGTCATTAAACTGAGACAATTTAGCACAAAGTTTGCAGCCGTTTAATGACGTCACATGGGAAGCGTGTTCGGAGGCAGGGCAGCCTCAAATCAAAACAAATGTTTGGAAATGCCCTTTTCTCCTTCTCTATTTGAAAATTATGTGGTTATTTATATATGTTAGTGAATTTTGCCATCATAAAGCATATTTCATAGCCGTCCATCTTTTCCACTTCTCTCGTGGAAAACATCTTGGTTACACCGTGCTTGTTGCTATGGCAAGTGTAAGTAGACGAAGAGTTTGGAAACAAATATAAAATAAATCAGTCTCTCTTTCAGACAATCCATCCGTAATTTTAACATAAACTATGTTAGTGTGTTTGCAGAGCATTCTCCAAGCTTTCTGTAAATTCAGTTTGTGTTAGATGGCACAGGAAGTGCAAAAAACTAGTAAAGTTTTTTTATTTGTGTGTGAAATAAAATAATTGCATTTAAACTTGATTGAATCACTCTCAAGTTTTGTAGTGTCAAAACTGAGATGTTTAAATGAAGCATATATTACTTTATTTTAACATAATTGAAGCAAATTGATTGGTTATAGGTTCTGAATTACAAATACTTTTCAATTAATCACTCTTCAATAGTTTAAAGTTAAGGATATTTAGACTTTGCGATGAACTGGCGACCTGTCCAGGGTGTACCCCCACTTCTCACCCAATGTGCGCCAGAGATAGGCTTCGGCAAACCCCTGTGACCCCAAAAAGGAAATAAGCGATTTGGAAAATGAATGAATGAATGAATGAAGGAATGAATGATGTTCAGACTAGAAACTAATATTTTAAATGTTGACATCCATTTCAGCAGCTTCAGATTACATTTGACAAAACAACTTTATGACCACTGTGCTAAGACTGGTTATTAAGACAGTCATATTTCAAGTCAAAGACAAGAAATCAAATGGAGGACAATCAGATCGTTAAGAATAAAAAGACCCAGAGACTATGTAGAGTTCTTACAGAGATGTTAGTGACACTATTTCAGTCATTAACATCAGACATCTGTTAGAAGGTGGTCAGGCTTATTGAAGTCAACATTTGGTGGATAAAAGGACGAATTGAACAAATAAATGTCTGAGATAAAGAGAGATCGCTAAAGTGGATTAGGTCCAGGTTAAGTCGAATCCAGGTCTAGAGTTCAGCTGAATACTTACAGAACATCACTATCCTTTGTAGAATTCTTAAAACCATCTTAAAACCAATCAGTTATCTAATATAAGAATTGGCAGTTCTCATTTCAGTTCTTCTTAAAATCGGCTGTATTAACTGGAATGGTTTGACCATTATCATTGTCTTTTGTTTTTTTGATGATTTTATTTAGTTGTTTCCGCCCTTTTGTCCATTGTTTCATTTAATGATGAATTTTACTTAAAATAAACAGTTATTCACATGTTCATGCAAGTTTATATTGTACATGAACATCGTTCTACAAACCATTTTCATCTGTGTGGATACATGAAAAACTGTGCATTTCCAACAAAACAGCAATTACCGATGATCTCTGCTTGCTGTTGTAATAAAATTGTTAATTACACCACTATTAATTAGTCATTTTTTTCCTGTCTGTTCGCATGCTTGATAAATCGCCTGTGTTAAAGAGCAGGGAACATGCGCAGAGAGTAACAGCTTGGGAAATGTTCTCATCAGCTTCGGTAATTAGAGCAATCTCATAAATTACTCTGTGCTTAAAGAGCACTCAGAAATAAGACAGTTTTCATTACGAGGAGCACCCGGGAAAAAGAGCCAACATCTGGCACCCGGAGGAAACCCACATTGCTTGTTCAAGGTGAACTTTGGAAGTAAAAAAAAACTTCTGTTGGACTAATTAAGAAGACGCTGTCTGTTGGTTCTTTCTGTCAAAATTATTACTCATGAATCGACTGGAGTTAACTATTGTACTTTTGACAGTTCCTATCCCATTCCCATCCCAAAATTCATTCAATGTTGGGACTTTACTCTTAAAGTGGTTCCCCGTTCTCTTGGATTCTTGGACATGGTTGATGTTTTACTAAATGTACAATGGATTTTGAGTTTAATTCTATCTGTTGACAATAAAACAAACTCAGTCACTATATTTTACTCACCTTCATCTGCAGAGGACAGAGTTGCCAGTATTTAACTTTAAGAAGTCTCAACATTTCAAATAGCTGTGTTTTATTACAGTGTTCTGCTTGTTTTCTGTTAGTTCTTTAATGTAATTGAAAGAGAATTTAGAGGCTTTTGGACTCAATAACAACCCTTCATTTGTTTCTGCTCTGATGCATAGTTAAATACCAGGCAAAAAGCGGTGCACTGTGGATTCCAGTCATGTGAAAGGCTATCTTGAAATCTTTTCCATTTAGGACAATTTCCAAAACAGTCAATGTTCATGCACCATCAAATCAAGAAAAACCCAGTGTGACTTTCAGATGCTTATTACAGGAGGGATTAATTAAATGATTAATTCAATGAATGACTAAATATAAATATCTGATTACATATTTTCCATTGACTCTTTTCACTAAATTGCTGCGTGTAGTAAAATAAACTGAGTGTGTGAGGGATAGAGAAAGGACCCTAAAGGGAATAAATAATCATTCGCCCAGGTTAGAATTCCAATGGTGCATCTTGTGTCTGTTAGTCACACTAGTGCTATCAGTCTCCACCATTAATATCCAATTTCATAAGAAGCCAGAAAGCTTGTTTAGCAGGAGTTTAATATGGTCAGATAACAGCAGGACAGACGCCCGCTCCCATAATTACCCAAACGCAGGGATCAGATCGTGGCCGGGCAGGGGGCATCCGTGATAAGCGCCCGCCGTGTCCCACACACTGGTAATTACTTTATTGATAATTTGCAGGGAAAATTGCCTGAGTCAATCGTTGCAGCTAGATTTAATGGATTGGAGCAAAAACAGACACCTTTCAAAAGAATTTTCAATATTCCGAGGCCATAGGGGAAGGCTTTTCCTCCGGCGATAATAGCTGAAAGTGATGTAAAATAAGCCACTCTTGGCATGATGCTGCTTGTATGCATGTGTGTGTGTTTATCTGGCCATCCTGCATTAACACATTCACCCCTGGCCTTAAATGAGCTCATGGTTCTCTGAGGGGAAGGCCTTGGTAATGAAATTGACATTTAGCAGCAGCACCACAGTCTATTAACTACAATAAATTTAATTTGCAACAGGCCCAGAAGTGAACTGTGCTCTGGAAACAGGGAAAGAGATTAAAAAGGCAAACTGAAAGGCTGTTGTGTTTATTATGTACATTGGCCACAAGTGCATTTTCTGTATGAAATAGGGAAAAATCAACACAAAAAAACAACAACTGTGCTTCTGAGCAACGATCCATGAAACATATGAGTTTAGTTAAATTTGTCTGGGTTTTAAGGTTACAATGATCACTTCTGTAGTAGTAGATCATCAACATACGATTCTATCACAGACAATAACATTGACTACCACATGAAGCATTGTTCAGTTCTCTTTACTGAATGAATGTTGTCTGAAGTAATGCTTTGGTTATTTCTTTGGCTTTTACTAAACTGAGCTTCCAGTAGGTGCAGCGGGTACCCACTTGTTCATTTGAATGGTGTGGCAATTAATTAATTATGACATTAAGAATTCTGTGATAACATTTGGAATGGGTAGGCTGGAAAGCTGTAACTACTGGCATTGACTGAAATAGTGGACCCCATCCACTATTTGTTTCAGTCCTAACTTCTTGTTGCATCTCAGTTTTTTTTTTTATCTCATTTTCCGAACAATTTGTCTGTAATTTATCTGGGAGGTGTTGGTATCCAAGTGGGGTCATGTTCAAAAGTACAAAGTAGAAGAGAAATGGCATTATGAAGAGTGCGTCAGGCATTTTATTGTTTTCTTTATTGTTTCTTTATTTTGTAACTTTGAGTATTGTGTTTCATGAAGGTCACGTTCCCGTCATCGAAGGTCGAGAAGTCCCAGCAGTGGACGCTCTAGCAGAAAGCGCAGTCGAAGCAGAGACCGTGATCGGGCCCAGCGCCGAACTCGAGATAAAGACAGAAAGCGAGACAGAGCTAAAGACAGAGAGAAGGTCAAAGAAAAGGAAAAGCCAAAGTAAGTTATTTCTTTGTTTAAATATGAGTAGACGTTTGTTTGAGGGAGTTTTCCATGGCTGAAGTGCTGAGTGCATTGATTAATGGACTCCTATTTGAAACTAAAACACTCCTTTCCTCTTACAATGACAACAATCATTAGGATTTGACCACACTGGCTGAATGTATTTACTGCATCAAACCCCATTAATTATAAGCATATGTAATCATTGACACATCCAATCTGTTCAGGATGGCGTGATCTGTTCTGATTTCTGCCGTACTGAAGTTTGGATGTTTCTACAAACATTTCCAAATAAATTTATACATTGGTGTAAATGACAGCAGTGATTATCACCCATAACATTCATCATCTGAAGATATAAATTGTGAGGCCACTTTCATTGTGATGTCAATGAATCATCATGGAATAGCCACAAAGTAAGAGACAAATGAGAGCAGACATGTGCTTATAAACAGGTTCTGGAGTCAAATAGTTGAAGAGTGATAAAAGAGATGTTGATTAGCTTATAATACAAGACCTTGGACTACAACGTTTTGCCTTCTGGAAAGAGTCTTGAAAGAAACAAGATGAGGAAAAAGTTGCAATGTAAAACATTTAAAGATTGAAGTGCAAGAAATAATATTAGAGATAGAGAGGAGAGCTGGTCTCAGGGTGGACATGGATTTCTGTGTTTGCTACTACACAAAAATCTCCATGTCAAATCATTATCCATTTAGTTCCTGGGGTTTGCTATTTGGTTCATCCATTAATTCACCCCCAATTTGTACTTCTGCATCAAGCTTAAGTATGGTCTGCACTGTACCTGGAGCATCACAAGCACCTCCCAACTTTGCGCAGCATTTACAGAGACTGTCTGTGGTTGGTCTGTTTGATAGCAGAGAATTTCTGGAACGTCTCCGCCATGAGCACAACAAATACCAAGATGGACTAAATTATTGAAGGATTGAGCGATGAAGTGCTGAAATATAACCATCTGTCTGATAGTGTTGTCAGTTGAATGCAAAGATTTCAGAAAGCAGATGATTTATTAGGTCTTATACATGAGTGTCGATGCTTCGTTTGAATTTTTGTCGAGTTTTGTTCTCTCAAGGGGAGTGAAGGTATGATGTGGTGTTTCCTCCTCTGGATGGATGCTGTGAATGTATTTTACTATTTTTATTATTATTTTTTATTTTTCCCATGGATCAGTTCACATTAATTACATCAGGACAGGTGTTGATAGAGAGGGGGAAGAGAAGAAGGGAAGTAGGTGATTAGGAAAGAGCCAGGAGTGAGAAGAATACTTACCTGAATATATTACAGCAGTTAGTTCTAGAAAAAAAAATACAACAATCACAGTCCCCTAGCACTAACAGAACAGTTAATGATCTGTGCGGGATTATTTATAAAACAGATAATGGTTCATGGATGGAGAGTGGATATAACCACACGCATCACATTACGATCTGATCTGAACGGACACACACAGACAAATGGAACAAATAAATTGGTGTAGAATTAAGTACCTAAGACAGGAAACCTAAATCATGAGCCGCAATCGAACGCCACCAGGTGTCATATCTAACCTTCTGTGACCCAAGTGATATGTGGGCACTGGCTCAGACCAAGCCCCACAAATGGTCAGGAGCTGCCTGATGACCCAACCTGCCCCCCACTGAATGACTGCTTTTATATAAGTGTCTTATATATTGGATGACCGTTCTACCTCTAATCTTGATATTACATTTTTGGGCCCTAGTTAATAAATATTACAGTGCAGTTTATATACCTGGAGTATTTTTCTCCTATAATAATCAATAACTATACAATTATTTTTAATCTATCACTGATTACATCAGGTCAAATTTTTGCTCCTCTTGTGCTGAGAATAAAAAATAATAAAAAAAACTGTCCATCTAGCATATTGTTATGATAAATAGCAGTTAAAACTTACAGCTGTTAATTGTGGTAAGCTGTTAAATTGTTATTGTGTCAGCATTAGATTATTCTAAAGATTGAGCTTTGAAAGCTTTTTTTTATATGATATGCACTGGTATGCAACACTGGTTTTTGAAACATATTTTTGTTTTGTGGATCTACATCTTGAATGTATGTGTGTTTCCAATCTTTAAATAATAAAAGGAAACCACTCCTGTCCTGGCAGTGAAAATACAGAACAAATAATTCACAACTATTATTCAATTAACCTGTCGCATGTTTTTGGGATTGTGGGGGAAACCGGAGGAAACCAACACAAGCACGGGTAGAACATGCAAACTAGCAACCTTCTTACTGGAAGACCACAGTGCTACCCACTACGCTACTGGGCCGCCCTAGTTACCCACTGTATGAAAGATAATTTTTGAGCACTTTATGAGCATAATCGGCGATATGTTGCACAAACTAAACTCTAGGGGACCTGAAATTGGTCCTTGTTGAACTTTATAGTTTAAATGTACATAATAAGACTTCACAAAATATGATAAGATTAGTTATTCTGCATAGAAATAACATTTTTATTACATTGATGGCTAAGTAGCAGGATTTGCATAATCTTAAACCTTATGTATTATTATTGTTGTATTGTACCATGTTGACCAAGGTTGTTAAAATGTATTATTTTTATTATACCTACTTTAGCCCTCTTTCAAATTGACCACTTTCAACTTTTCACTTTCTCTGCAACATCCCATAGCAAAATGGGCATTGCATTATTTTCAATAATATGAAATTAAATAAGAACTTTGTAGATCAACATTTTAATTGTAGTCTTTCAGATCACTGCATTCTTTTTGTGCTCACTTTAATCACGATGAAGATTAATTTTGCTCAAGTCAAGACAGTGACTGAATGCTTAATTGAATACTATTACTCTTAGTAGCACGAGGTAAAAAATCTTTTAAACAAACAACAAAAATTCACAGCTATCCATATTTTAAATTAAAATGTATGCAAATCATCTCGTCTTTGCATATAATCATTTTATCTCCATAAAGAGCTGATAATCAATAGAATGACAACAGTATAAAATTGTAAAAACAACATGACTAATGAGGATTATGATAATATGATTATGCAAATGTAGCCTCTGTGTAATCACTTAGCCATCAATCACTCCCATGATTCAGACCCGCGCTCATAAACATACACACTCCTCGTTCGAATTTGTCCCAATTTTTTAAGTGTGGTTTGGTAATTTTATATTGTTAACCTGCTCTATGCACTTTTCTGAAAACACACAAATACTAAAAGCCCAGTGGTTGCCTTTGTGCTGAACAATGTGTGTGTTGATTGTGTGATGATCAAAGGGGAGTGGTGTAGCCTTTCCAGACCCTGGTGTGATGTTTTCATTAAAGATTGATCAGCACTATAGGACGACAGTGCAGGAGCTCCACATGCAAGCCAATGCAAAATTCACTGAAAAAGACAAGGTGCATTTAAGTGATTTTTTTTTTGCATGTGGTCAGAACAATCCACATATAACATAAAAAAAATTAAATGTTTGATTATGTGAAGTTATCAAAATTAATGTTGAAAATACTTTTTCTTTGAGACCAAACAGGTTTAGGATTATATACATTACCAGTTGTGTTCTGCTTTGATCAGAAACCCACAAAATCCCACATTAACGCACAAAAGATTTTAAAGATTCATCCAGTCATTTTATGCACGACTGTCAGTCACTTTTAACACTAAATTACATGCAAATAATTTATTTATATTGAGGGTCTTGTCAATGAAACATTGAGGAAGGAGTGTGCTTTTTATATGACTCCAATGACATGCCACGTCCTCTGTTTAATCAGTTCCAGACATTGTCTTAAGGTTCTGTCCACACGTACCTGGTTATTTTTCTATGTGGTTACGATGTTCGTCCACACGTAACCATAACACCAGATTCAATGTAACTACACATTTTTGAAAATGCTGGGCAAGATGAATCCTATTTGTTACCATCCACACTCCAGCTCCATGTGAACAGGATAACCGAAGTATTTTGTGTCCGGCGGTGGAGTTTGTCGTTGTCATCATGCTATGTCATTGCTGTGTTCGTTGACAACAGACAGAGTAATGGTGGTCGGTGAGGACTATCTTGCTGTTTATTCCTCTATTGTGGCTTAGAGCATGTAGAGCAGGGGTGCTCACACTTTTTCAGCTTGCGAGCTACTTTTAAAATGACAGTCAAAGTGATCTTCCCGCTACAAAAATGTAAAACATCAATCACCAATCAATTATTTTCAACTTTATTGAGAATTGACAAAACACACATAATAATTAACTATTTACATTTTTTGTAATAACCTGAGTTTAATTTGATGACTTACACTGAGTTGAATCATTAGAACAGTTGTGTGTGACCTGAATTGGGTGGTAAAAGTGATTTTATGGGATCAATTGAGCTTTAATCCAAATAATCAAGAATAAAAATGATGCTCTAATAAATATTTCTAACAATATTTCTTGAAACTGAGTCGTGCAGTACAATATGCAGGTGAAGAGTGGCGTGTTGCTTGATTTTGGTTGTAATAGAGCAATTTAGAATGAAGTTCTTAAGCATATTCTGGGTAAAACATATTTTGGATCTGGTAATTTGCAGACGGCCCCTAAGCAATTCCATGTCAGCGGGCTGCGCATAGACAGCGATGGGGTTCTGCGAATATGATAAAAAACGTTTTGTAGTTTGTCCGCTAAATAACACAGATTAAAAATAGGTATTATTTGTTTACTAAGAACATTCTGGTCTCGAGCTATTGAGCAGAGAAATCCGTGGATCTGCAGCTAACTTTACTGAACTGTCACGGGATGGATGATCGACTGATATTGTTTCAATTTCACGCCGCGATCGACCAGTAACACCTCCGCGATTGACCGGTCGATCACGATCAACGTAATGAGCACCCCTGATGTAGAGGATTGTATCCACATGTTTACTATTTGATCACAGAAAAGAGATGCTTGAGTTTTTGCTCACGCAGTGTTAAATAATCATTTTTAAACTGTCATGAATCGACTGCCACCTTTTGGTTTGGTAGAGTCATTACAGTATTTCAGGCGTGTTTGTTTGTCCATGGGGATGCATTTTTTTAAACGGACGTGTGGATGCTGTATTTTTTTAATACACTGTTTTTTATACCTGGGTATGTGTGCATATGGCCTAAGGAAGAACTAAATACCAAGAAACCATAAACCCAGGAATGCGCATTTGTTAAATGTTTATTCTGCATTGGTTTGGTCAGGACAGACAAGGAAACACTGGAGAGACCAGTAAAACGTGATGAACACTTATATTATTATAATATACTAGTATAGACACAAATACTTGTTAAATATGAAATTAAACAGCTTTCAGGAGTTCGAATATCTGGACCTGCTTTAAGTTCGTAAGCGTCTGTGGCGGGTACGAATGCGCAGGCTTGCTGTCTTGCTCGGATGCGTCCGAGTAGACCCCCATGAGAGGTGAAGGGGAGGAAGGTGGGAGCGATGAAGCTGATTCAGACTGAGTCAGGGAACAGGAGGAAGGAACAGTTTATATGGAAGAGGGATTATTGAATAATTGAAGTAGGTGTGGCTCCAGATAGTCTCCTCCCGAAAGACGTTTAATAAACTGTATTTTGAGATTAAAGTGGGTTATACATTGTTTGATTACTCTATATGCATGTTTTATATTTATGCATGTTTATAATACCCATTTATTGCTGATTTAAAAACTTTATGATAGTCGTTCAATATTTCAAATTTGTAAATGTAGTTCTTCAGTTTTCAGTTTATTTGATGAGGGCATGGATGCGTGTATTTGTGTGTGTCTAAGCAGCGCTCTGGCCGCTGTTAATCACAATGGAAACACCCCATGTGAGAGGAGAAAAGCTGGAACAATCCACTTATGAGCCTCTGTAATCTGGTTAACCATTAGGCACTAGTTAATTCGCACACTCACTGCTGCCCGGAGCTCTGGGCTGCAGGACGGGGACATGTTCTCCAGCTTTTAACATGTTAAGCATTTTCTGATGCTCTTCACAATTCTTCTTTTATGGCCTTGTGGGGGTTTATTAGTTTAGTTCACTCATAAACCGAATCTCAGTCACTTACACACTAACACACACAGATCGAGGCCTGGAGCGTGATGACAAAACCAAATGAAATCCCACAATCCAATTAAAGTGATCTGCTCACGCTGAGCTCTGCAGTCGCCATCCACAACAAACTCATATCTAATCAGCAGAGCCTCACCGCGGCCTACTTTTATGGCCGCTTCACACACAAACACTCACCCACACACACAGTGATGGGCTTGTAATGTGTTTGCCCTGTTTTATGGGCCAGACAGAGCGAGCGAGGGCTGATTAGAACCAGAACAGCTGCTTATGAGATCCCCTCCTGACACACCTCTCTCTGGATTTAGGAGCGTTATGGAAATGCACTTGTCAACATATCTACTTCCTCCTTCAGACACAGAGGACGTATTTTCACCTTCTGTCAAATATACGTCTTCAGATCTGAATACTGAATTGCTCTTCACTTGAAACATTAGAAAATGAGGGAAATGAATATTTGACCCCCGGCTGAAGAGAAAAGGTGCCCTCATATTGTGCAGATAATGCTTAGATTTATTGTTTATTACATGCACCAGTGCATTTGCCAGTCACAGCATTAGTTTGGATTTAATTAGGAATGATGTAACCCAGCGTTGTTTCACTTGGATTTCATATATAATGTGTAGGTTATTAGTTTTAATATTTTGTTTTTTAAACAAATATTACAAGAGTTACGACACATCGTTTGCAAGGCAATTCAAATAAATGAATTAAATGTGTGCTCTTTCGGTTTAATTTTACAGACCCCAAATTGGTGCCATCTAATAGTAAAAAGAAGGGATAACCTTTGGAACTACAAGGCCTGTGAGATGGCCTGTTTTTCAATGTTTTGGGCAACTATAAGGCCTGGGAGATGACTTGTGTTTTTCAATGTTTGGTCACAAAAAAAGCACATTGGCACAAAAAGTGCTTGGAACAGTGCACAAGGTTTTGGAGAGGGTTTGCCTGTGTTTTATACAATTTTCAACAAATTGTTGTGTAATGTAATGAAAAATATTTATAAAAAAAGGAGCTGTGGTTGTACTAAAAGATTGTACCCAGCATTGCCACAAAAAAGATTATTAGAGCAAATTGTAAATTAGTAGAAAAAAACTAATAAAGGCTCAAAACTTCTTGAAGGGTTGATATGCTGGTTCTTCAGCTACTTCTTTGTTCTAGTATGTGTTTGGGGCCATTGTCATGCTGAAATACCCATCTACAATCTGTTGTCAAGGATTCGGAAAAAAGAGGTTCTCACAGAATGTGGGATAATAGAACTTGGCCCCGTCCACCAGCAAAAACGGCATTATTAATTCTGAAAAGCGTTTTTAATAAAGCCTTGGCCAGTGTACTGTGCAATCTAAGATTTCTTAAACAATCTTCCTCATGCTCCCAAATGATTTTATCAGCTTCTGTTGTAAAACCTCCAATCTTTAAGGTTTTTTAAATTAGTCCAAATGTATCAGTTTTCAAACTTCCTCAAGCACTAATCAAAGCCTGTGCTTGTGCTTACTCAAAAGATATTTTCATTAAAAAAGTTATATTTTTACTTTTTAACATGGACCAGAGCTGATGTTCAGTCTCTTTGAAGGGTTTCTTTGGACATGATTGTGTGTGATTTTTTTGTAGCAATTACTGTATGTGACAGCATTGATGTCATCGGTTTGATTTTCCTTCCATAAAGCCTCATTTTGACTACTCAATACTGCGTGTAATTTGAGAGAGAAATATTGATTTTTTGCTCTTTTTTTCGTTATGGTTTAAGCTGATATTATGCTGTTTAATCATGGGTTATGTAAATATCTCTCGCACACATGGCTGGTTCTCTTGCGATGTGACTGTGTAATTGCTGACATCACTCAGTGTGGAACGGCTTTGAAAACGAATGAATGTTTGAAAGCCAGTTCATTTGCAGCCAGGCAGGGAAGTGTGTGTATGTGGGTGCCATGTTTACCATTCAGACCCAAATGAATCAAGTTGATGAATTATGAACAAGAGATTGTTATGACTCCCACATGAGTCAGTTTGCAATCTTCAACAAAAACTACCCTGCGTAGAACTTTGAACAGCTTATTAAAGCTGAAGGAAGAAAAACCACATACACTTTCAGCATGATTTTATGTTTTCATGCTTTCACTCATTTTGATTACAGCTTTTGATTGGGTTTACCTATGTCCGGGCCAAGTAATTAAAGGGGTCATGAACTTTTTTCTTTCTTTTTGTTTATTAATTGGGGTAATTATAGTGATATCACATCGTAATTTGAAAGAAAATTACAATATAATGCACATTTTATGGGCCATCTTCAAAAATGTCGGTTTCTGATCTAATTAGCCTACAGTTTTTAAAATACATTGATGTCTCTTTTGGTATCAATCTGATAACAACAAAAATTCTGTTATAGGCTCTACGCTAACCACAAATAAGAACAGGAATGTTGTTTTAAGTGAGTAACGTGTGACAACCACTGCACAAACATTTTGATTACTTAAAATGGATTACGTTTTTTTTGTCCCAACAGCTCATATACATCAACAAGACAAACATGTTTTTTTTTCTCTAAATTTGTTATTAAAATGTTTATTTTTTAGAAGCACTAGAAAGTTATTTAGAAATGTCTGTATGTGATAACATTGATTGCTTGCTTAATTAAGGAACAGTGGGCCATATGTGTACTTTTAGTATGTACTTTGCTAGACGCCACATGGCAGCACAGCGCTCGAGGCCAGATTGTATTTAGTTTGTGTCCCGAGGAAAGTGAGAGCAGGGGTCTCCATGCTCCTCTCCAGCAGTGAACGGGGCAAGATGTTCATAAAGGTGGTCTCAGATATGAATGAGAATAACCCTGGGCTGTCCAGAGCTTGCTCACTTCCGGACAAAGAGGGCTTTGTCAGCACTTATCCAGTCTGTACACTGGCTCAGGCTCATTGGGATAATCAGGCTAATCTAGTTAAGGTTAAAAGAGGCCCATGACTGAGCGCTGGCCTCACACACACGTCTCTGTCCAACAGAGAGAGGTGTCCTATTGATTATTCTAATAGCAAGCTATAACAGCGATGTCTACCTCAGACAGATGGGGAAAAGAGAGAAGACGGAGAAGGAACTAATCACTGGGTTAATGCATGATGTGTATTCATGTGCTTCATTGGCATATTTATAGAAATAGAGCCCAACTAATTGGCTAATAGGGCATCTTCCTGTTTTAATGCCATATCAGTTCCCTGGTGAATGATTTAATGAATGGTTCTGAGCAGAATGGTTCACAACATGCTGAAATCATTGTATTAACCAAGACACATCATCCTCATTTTTGTCACTACTATTCTTTGAGGAAAAACAGAAGACAGCCAAAATATTAGCGTCACAGTTTTAAGCGAAAAATATTTTTATTGTATTTAGTCTATTTGTTTTAAAAGGTTATATAAAAAGATGAATTTAGGTCAAGCCAACCAATTTTAAAGCTGGAGGAAATTGTTGTCATTCTTAAGGCCCATTCACTTCAAATTGAATTTTCGTTGCAAAGTTTCGTGCTTCGACGCGCCTCATTATTAAACCACATGTGCCAACGGGACATCTTACATTGGCTTAAAATGAAAGGTGCCAACTATAAAAGACTTTCGGAGTGACATCGGATTCTGTTTTCACAAGGAGAAGACCAATGAAAGTTGTCTCTTTTGATGACGTGAAAAGGAGGAAAAAGAGCCGCTCGGTGGTGTTCATCCAACATTTAATTGCGACTTTGTACAGGAAACAGGAAAAAAATGTCTCACCTCAAATCCTCTCTTTTCTCCACATTTTTTGACAAACGGCTCCCTGTGGTCAGCCACCAACAATATATATTTGTTTCTATGCGTTCTATGAATTCTTCTGTTGTCGTCTTCTTCTTGCCGTTCTTTTTTCCTGTTTCCCCGTTTGGAGCGGTGAGTGTCTGTTATAGCTTATCCGCCATCTTCAGGCAGGGAGCGTCATTGCATCAATATTTCCTTGACTCGGATGAAAAGCACTCTACAGAGATGCCATTAGAAGATTCGTGAGAATCTCAGGACCGGCGTGTAGAGACCTGTAGAATTCAGTGGACACATTGTTCATTTGCTATTTTAATTATGCTCTAACAAACTTTTTAATATAATGGGAGACATGTAAAAATGTAAAATTGAATCAATCAATGAATATTAATGCCTTTATTTTTTGCCTGTCATAGTTTTCCCTGTGCATTTATTTCCGCCTTGGAGTTCTGTCACCTGATCGCTCATTCTGTGTTTTCCTGCTGTCTGTCCCATAACATCTTGCTTCCTATTTAGTTTTATTTTCCCCAGGTGTTTTGTGTTATCCTGTTTATATATTCCACTGCATATGTGAGCTTGGCACAGGACCGTATGACTATAGTGAGTTTGTGAACAAAGTCTGGTCATTCGTTATTTTTTTTTTGTTTATTCATCCTCCTTTGGAGAAGTCTGAAGGGTTCCTTTAGTTTTTAATCCTAGTTTTTTGTGATCAATAAATATGTATATATATGGCTTTCAAGCCGACAGGTATGTTGTTTACATGAGAAAATCTGTGTTACAAGTTAAACAAACTTTTCAATACGATCATTAATTAAAATAAATAGTTTCTTTGTCTTGAGTTTACTTTGTCTTGACTTTCAGAAGTAGGTTACGCAAAAAATGCTGGTACATACCATGCATATTTCCTTTACCCTTAATACAAATATTCAACATTAAAAGTGACATACAATTAAGAAAAGAACCTTTTATATTGTATTGCTTTCATTTTGATCCATATCAAGTTGATCTCTGAAAGGTTTTGTGCTCATAGTTGTCTTGTATCCATCCTTCCGTTAAAACCTCTCCTTGTGATCAGAATCTGTAAGTACATTTTTTTTCCTCTGAGTTTCATATTGTTTTCTGTTAACACTGAGGCGATTGAGTTTATAAAGCAGTTTCTGGCCTCGTGTGACCACAGGACATTGTTCAGAATAGTCCTGCTGCTTGCAGATCTGATTTGGGAGATGGCTATGGGGTTCTCTTGTGTCCTTGTGTTCTCCTTTCATCAAGTCAGTGATGTATGATGCAGATCGGTTTGAATCGAAATTCTTTCTCCATCATCCTAACAATAGCTCCAATCTTTCGTCAAACTTTTCCTTGAATCATATCCGTTGAGGTTACGAGGCAACATTATTGAACTTTAACTTCTTCATAAAGGTACACTTGTTGGAAATGTGATCACTGTGAAATGCGTCGTAATGGAGCCTGTAGCTTTGGGAATAGAAAACAAATTTGAAAAACTGAAATCAGTGGGAAATGTTGGCCATGATTTGGGCATTTTGAGAAAAAAAGTAACCCTGTAACGAATACTGGGAATGGGACTGTAGATTTTAAGTCTTGTTTTGCAGCGTATATAAGGTTATTATTACACAATACTGTGACATTTTCAGTTTGATCCACTTTTTGTTGTTGTGATGCATTATACTTATGGTTTGTTTAAAATATAGCACTGTCCCTAGTAACTGGGCCTCATCTTTTTTTGGGCCTCTGGGCTCCAGCGCAGACCATTCATTCATTCATTCATTTACCAACCTGCATATTCTCTCAGCGCAGACCAATCATATAATAATACTTAATTTTCTGTTTTGTTGATGGGGTTTTTTTGTTTGTTTTTTGCAAAGAACCAGTTTCTGAAAGTTAACCATTTGAGGAACTAAAAATTCCACAAAACATGTTTTGATAAACCAAAAGCAATCAAATTTTACAATTATTTCTCAATGTATTATGTGCTTTAGGAGTCTATTCACTTCATATTGAAACCACATCTCTGAGCTCTGGATCTGCCCATCAGTCCATACTTAACTAAACCACAGGGTTACATGGAATAACTCTGTATTAATAAGATTTAAGGTGCAAAGACATTTATTGTAACTTTAGCTTCGTTCTGAAACTTGCCTCAGTTTCCACTAGTTTCCACAAAAAGCACACCACTATGGAGAGTATATTACCATTTTGCAGACTACATTTATATCAGTATCTTGATCACTTCAACAGGAAACCAAAGTCTGTTCACTCACAACAGGATGTATGTATGACGGTTACAGCTCACTGCGAAAATTTTTCCGCCAGACAAAATAGACCCATCATTGTCTTTGCCATATTTTGCCTTTGTTGCCTCTTCATTTTGTTAATTTCTATGTCCAATTTATTGTAGCCCAGTTGACCGTGTCAACATGTGCCAGTCTGGGGTACCGGGTGTGCTGAAGTGCCCATATTCATTTGAACTTTGGTGATGAATTTGTCAGCATTAAACTATCGGATGGCATCCAACATTTGTTAACATATTCATGTTTAGATATGATTTTGAAGGGGGTATTTGCTTCTCTTGCATTCTCTCTCTCTCTCTCTCTCCCCCTCTCTCTCTCTCTCTCTCTGTGTGTGTGTGTGTGTGTGCGTGTGCGTGTGTGTGAGCGTGCGTGTGTGTGTGTGTGTGTACTTGTTACTCGAATCCCCCAAGCAGTTTAACATGGCAATCAAAATCAAAAGGGCCAGCGTTACTCACTCTGAGAAACACAATTTCAATTTCACTTCAGCGCCATGGCTGCTAAGTGTACGTGTGTGATATGGAGATGACAATCAACCTCCTAGTCCTCCATTTGATTATTTTATTACTCCGTCTATCAGTCCTCCAGGCTTCTCTCCCTCTCCTGTCAGTTCCCTGCAAGACAGGAAGCAGAGTGACAGGAAGTGACATTGATGACTGAGTGGATGAAGGGTGCATCTCTGTATTATCATCATCTCCTTTAATAAACCCATCATCTCTTTGTTTTTAATCAGACCTCTCATAACACAATGCATGATGGAACTTTCATTTGAAGTTTTTACCACATATTCTTTCCATGTTATTTTTGTCCCGGTATGGAAGGTGAAATCTTCTTTGATTGAATTGATCAAATGCATCACTTGCTACACTACAACAACCCTGCTTGAAGACTTGATTTGGAGACTTTTATAAACCGACGAATTCTATTTATCTGCACTATTCAGATCTTTAATGTTACAGCAGATTCCAGTATTATCATCAGCTTTTGGTGCAGTATTATATTTGTTTTAATCCGTTAGAATTTGAAAAAATCACTACTAGTAAAAAAAAAACTGTCCTGAAAAAAACAAACAAAGGTTCTTGATAGAAAGCATCAAGATCTACAGTGAAACTAGCTCATGAGATGGACATCCACTGGAAAGTAAGACCTAGGATCCCCTCTGCTGCTGAGGATAAGTCATCAGTCACAGAAATCAGAGGTGAACTTTTTTTTACCACTTTGGGAAGTGCCGTGTACCACAGTTTGAGCTTCAAGAGGCACTGCAAATTTATTAAGAATACTTCCCACATCATTTAGTGTGGAGAAAGAGAAAGAGAAAGAGAGAGAGAGACATTTCTCCTATATGTGACCGATTGCTCAGATGTTTCTTGTTTGGTGTGATCGAGCTGAAAGCAAACAGCAAGCATTGCATCGAGCTCTGTTAACACTTGCTCTTGTTTGTCCTCTTTTACTTAATTAAGTCCTGATAAATAATGACTCTTTACTGGAAGCCATGAAGAGAAAGCTTTCCCCATCCTCCATGCTGACTCCTCGCTCTTTCATCGACTGACTTCCTCTTTATTAGCTACCGATGGTTTTCAGCCTCTTCCTTGTTTATCTTTAATTTCATGTCCATTTTACCATTATTCTTCTTCACTCTTGCCTTAACACAGTTTAAACACAAACACATGTATTTAAGTAATTGTGGTGAACTTTACCTTTTTTATTTTCATGAGGTCAACATGAGCAAATCTAGTTATTTTATGACCTAATTGTGATCTTTTTTTTGTATTTTACCATCATCTGCTTTTACTGATGAGAATTATTCATAGAAATACAAACTGTAACCAGCTAAACGAGCCCTGACTCTTTTTCAATACAGTAATAACAATGAACTGAGAGTGATTGATAATGTAATATTGAGCTGGAGTAAAACATCCATCATGGCATGTTTATTAATTATTTAATATTGCAGTGTAATTCAGAAATCAATGTGAGCATGTTGATGCTGAAATCTATGCTCTCCACTGACCTGAAGGAAATAGAGAAAGAGGTGGTTAGAGACATCAGAGATGAAAATGCTAAAGATTCACCACGTATTTACAGTGATTACTATTGTTGATTACAGTTCAGTGAAATGCGAATTTGGGGAGCAAATTTGATTGTTTTATTCAGTTGACCAAAACAAACACCCCTCCAACAAAGGATCTGACTCTATTTCCCCACTTGTAATTATAATACTCTTTCTGCAGTTAGTTTAGCTTAGTTTTACATTTCATTTAACATAAACTAAGGAAAAATAACATACAGTCTCAATTTGTATTGTCAAAATCTCAATTTTGTAAAATTTTGAAATTTATAAACAATTCTAAGTGTATGATTTGCAACACACCTATATCTGTGACTCCATAAAATGGCTTCATATTTTCTACAGATGTGTTTTGGTAGTTGGCCTGACTCCAACAACCTTTCTGAAACCTTAAAATATATAGTTTTAAATTACCATTTCTACCAAATAACCCACAAATATTGTTTTATACTAACTACCAAAAATAATGTTTTTTAGGATTTGGTTTAGTTATTAAAAGCTGTCTTTTTTTGTTGTCGTTTTTCTGTTTAACTGTTATTTTGCAGTTTTGTGGTTTCAAGGCCTTTAATTGGATATCTTTTTCAAGCCCAGAGAGACAAACAGATGATTAGAAAAATGAAGCACTTTAGCAATAGGCAAGAAAAGCCGCTAATGACCCCCCAAATTGAAAGTTGGAGGGGAGGGAGGAAATACAATAATCGCCTGTTAACCTGGATTAATTGTTATAGAGAAAAACAGAATTAGTGAGAGGAGGGGAGAGAAAATCTCAAGAGGAAAATTAAAATTGTTTTACTGCTAGCAGTTCTTCATTAAATGTTTCCATTGTTTTGTCTCTTAAACTAAAACATGTCAAGGACCTTGTTCTGTTATTCTGTTATTTTAACACACTCATAAAATACCAAGAGTTTCTTGCTGGCCAAAAAGACCTGCTGTTGAAAGGGATACTAGTCTTTTGGATAGAAGACGTTACACAAAATGTAAACACAATACAAACAAATACTCCCTGATAGTAGCCCAGAAAATGGTAATTTGGTTTAAATGTATTCACCATTTTTTTTCTAAGTACAATACCGGTCAGGGTAGGGCCCCCAAATGGTTTCTTCAATTGGCAATGCCGTTCAGGCTTGACATAAGGTAGTATTGACAGGTTTACCCTTCTCATCACCAAACAGTTCAATTTGAATTAACTATTCTGAAAATGGCTGATTTTACAAAATATCCATAGTGTGCGCAAGCCTTTACATTCCCATTCTTTGACAATATGACTTAATGAGACAAGTGAATGATTATTTAACATAAACAAACACCCACTCTTCATCTGCGAGCTTTGTTATTGTTCTGAAGTGGATTTTGTTTAACCTCTATCACCCCTGATTCCCTCTCAAATGCCCTACACTTGTTATCAGACATGGTTTTTGTTCATTTACCGTCCTTTACCTCTCTACCCTTCATAAAGATAAACAAAGAGGAGAGTTTGGGTCATTCATTGAGTGCAAATATGTTCTTGTGTTGCAGGGAAACAGGAAATATGAAGGCTGCTCCAGAACATCTGGTAAGTTCTGCTTTCTCATTGCCATCTTTGATTCTTGCATCCAAAATCAATTTCAACTGTTGACCTTAAGTTGACAGATAACTTCATCATTTTATCATAATTCTTTGAGGCATAGACTGTAAAGATGCTGTGTCTGATCATGTCATGAATATCACCTGCTCTTCTTTGTTCTGTTTGTAATGCTCATTTTTACAAGAAATGGTCCAATAGGAGCAATCACTATTTAGTAACCAGCAAAAAACACCATTTGGTACATTATTGAGAATTTCCTAAACCACTGAAAAGCTAATCAGCAAATCGTTTTTAATGGTTGGTTGGTTGGTTCATGTCATCTACTTTTGGCCATCTACAATCATCTATTGAATAAACAATGGTTAATAGATGTTTTTTAAGAGCTTTATTTTTTATTAAACCATCCTTTGTGGAACACTCCACTTATCCACACACTTTTATGCCTTTTAAATAACAGCAAACTAAAGACAGTTGAAATGTTTGCGTATAAATCAGAATTAAACTAATCTGATCATAGTGTTAGATCTTCACCCTCTTGCCTCACTCTCTCTAGATCTAGGGTGATCTTTTGCACCTTAAAATGCGCCCTAGGGAGTGTTTAAAAATGTAACGGCCTGCGTTCCTTGCCTTTCCTGCAGCCTTTCTAATCTAGGGTCAGAGTGCCATGCTCTGGAGTCATAGAGAGTCTTTTTTTCCTTCTGGGTGGAACCTAGTTTCTATTTCTATGGATATAGAGATATATAATTTTGCGGAGGAATGAATAATGGAGAGAGAGGTCACCATGGGCGCTGACTCTCTGAATGTACACTTGCCTCCCTGAGCTCCACACTCTGAATATTAAACATGCGCATGGCCCTTTAAGGGTCATTCTACACACCTGACCTCAAGCCTCATCAATTGTCATGCTTATATTCTAAATCCAGATCTTTGGCGTATATTCACAAATTCTCATCCTCATGATCTCTCACTTATAATGAGAATGCGTTTAGGTTTGGGTGTGTGTTTTTGCAAAATCACTTTTATGTGTTGGCTTTTTATCATTAGACCAAACTATCCAGACTAGTGAATAGATCCTTCATCTTGACCTAATTAAATAATCCAAAACTAATTAATTCGTTAATTTCTTGAAGACTTGAAAAACTCAACTAGTGCAAATGTCCTCAATTCTTCAGAGTCTCGGTTCACCATTGAAAGAAACAGTGAATGCTCCAGCACCAAGAGAGTCTGGACAGAACTTTCCCGTTCTAACATAACTGTCCATAGAAACATGGACAAGGGAGTTTAGAGTGACCGCATATTCCTATTTCTTTAGGATGAAATTGTGTTACAAATTTACAGTCTGATTCATCACAGTTGGGATCAGGAAACATTTGGCAGTTAAATTTTAAATTTTTAAATTTGGCAGTTACTTGTTTTCAGTTGTAGATAAGTGGGAGACAGCTACAGTTAGATTTAGTGAGAACATGGTATGAAAGCAGAGATTAAAGAGGAAAGATTTGGTCGAAGAGAGAAGTTATGAGTACAGCTGTTGATCTACAGCTGTAGAAAGGCCTAGTGAATTATTGAAAAGAAGATTGCATGCAGAGCATCCTGAATCAAAGTGTCAGTTTTTTGACTTCCCTATGAAAGTACAGTGGTCTCCCGAGATACGAAATTAATCTGTTCCAGGGTGGCTCTTGTATCTCGAACATTTCGTATCTCAAAGCAAGTTTTACATGTAAAACGCCTAATCGTGCAATGACTCTAAGAAACATGAGTATAAGTTGATAAAAAATGGAAAACCAGAGAACAATCAAGTAATGTTTATTCAATCCTTAAATCTACACATTGTTAATGTAATAAATGATAATAAAACACGTGCAAAATACGTAATATGTACACAAATGTGAAACCTTACCTTGAGTGACGCGATGTGTCAGGGGAGGTGGAAAGGATCCAGAAAACATTATGGCACTACGTATGAAAGTTAATTTTCTCAAGATATTTCACAAATGACAAACACCAACATGGTTTTGAGCACAAGTGGAGGCATTCGCGAGCGTACTGGAGAGAGCACTCCTGAGAACTCGTCACAGGGTTTCTCTAACTCGCTCTACAGAACAGCACTTTTCATGTTTTAAAAGTATTTTTTTTATGACACCTTGACTCTAACATTCGTTATAGTACATTATTGGCAATTTATAAATAATGTTTTGCTCGATTTAAAACTGATTTAAAGTCTTTTAAAGTGTATCAGACCCTTTTTGGACTTTTTGCAATAAGAGAATGTAGCGCCAGGACCCGGAAGCGCAGCGCGGTGTCAGACTTAACAAGCGCATAAGAGGGCAGAACTGTTTGTGGTGGTTTTTATCTCGAAGCAAAAAATTTCCAGTGAGACATTTCGTATCTCGAACATTTCGTAAGTCGAAGCATTCGTTCCTCGGTGTACCACTGTACTTTTAAAGTTTTTTTTTTTTTCAATTTTCATATGTTACTAACAAACACTTTTTCTCCTTATGATCATAACAGTTGTCTTGAAATAAATCATTATGAAGCTCTATAAAGGGCCTCAATAATACACATATAAAAATGTGTCGCCTATACATCAATAAAGAAATCTGCATTTTCCAAAAGATTCAAAAGCTTTCAAAAAATTTTCAGTGAAACCGAACTGGTTCTTTGTTTATGCATAGACAAGCGTCAAAATCACATGTTCTAAAATGGACAGAGCATGAGAGTTTATTAATGCTGGCCTGATTAAAGAATGTATGTTGGTTTTTAGGCATTATATATTAGGTTGTCATAGTTTTGCTTTTGAATTTTGTTTTATATGTTGCAGTTTGAAGGTTTAACTGCAGTGATAAAATGTACATTTCCTTAAAGAACATGTAATGTGTGAATATTGTGCTGGAGAATTTATAGTTGATTTTATTCTTAGCTGTTGGATTGCATGTGCTTTTCACACCCTGGAGTGCAGTGATCTTTTATGACTATTTGTGCTGATGAACAGAGAATCAACACCCTCTGTATTCCTGCTTTAAATGCTCTCATGCACCTCGTGAACGCAAAACAAAAACCGCTTTAGATTCATCAGATTAAACACTGAACTCTCATATGTGTCTCGAAGTAGCTTATAAAATGAAATTAATTATGAAATGAATAAAACCATTAAAGCATTGCAAGCTTTTCAAGTATTACTGTTTAAATAGTGTTTTAAATAGAAGTTAATGTTCACTGATCGGTAATGAGACTTTTTAAAATGTTCAGTTCATACAAAATAAGACTGACTTCTTGTAGACAACCCTTTTATCTTTATTTATTTTAAATGTAAGGAAGATATTTTAAAGAGATTTTGGAGAAACACATTAGGTTGAAGTCAGTAGCTACTGGCTTATATATTGTTCACAACACTGGGTTTTGTGTTATAAATAAAAACATCAAGCTAAATCACATCCAGTGATGATAAATGAGTAACATTTTGGATCTTTTACAGTTTTTATCTCTCTTTTTTGTGGGGGATTTAATTCCATCTAAACTTTCATGTCACTTAAAATAATATTTGTAATTACAATT
Organism: Danionella cerebrum; assembly: GCA_007224835.1. Taxonomy (NCBI): domain Eukaryota; kingdom Metazoa; phylum Chordata; class Actinopteri; order Cypriniformes; family Danionidae; genus Danionella; species Danionella cerebrum. The sequence continues at coordinate 104,795 of SRMA01001862.1, read as the reverse complement.
TTTTTTCCTACAATGCAAACATTAATCAATTACAAAACTGTTTATTTATGCTTTTTAAACACAATGTTAATTTGCTTGAATTTAATGTAGTAAAAAGCAGCCTGGTGCTCTGGTTAGTCATCTGTGACCCTGTGATTAATAAGCAGTTGCAGAAGGTGAATAATGGAATAGTAGTTAAATGAATTTGGGTTGCATTTACCTGATCTTAAAGCAATATTTCATTAAAAGTCAACACAGTGCTCATCGAGTTGAAACTTGTTTGTGGTTCTACGTTTTGACACAAAAGGGAATTTTCAAAACTTTTTGCACATTTAATAGTGAATAAATGAATAGTACAGTTTAATGTCCTTTAACTTCTTCAATTGCATGTCCATCAGCTTTTAACAATGTAGAAATGGCATTTTTAACGATTTTCCCTCCCTTGGGCTATAGCTTTTGAGTTCTTGCTTATTCTTAATCAATTATTTATTCTTCCTATTAGCAGAGGTGATTGCCAGAAACCACTCAGTTTGGATCTTCTGCTGCTCAATAATAGATTTATCCCTTAACATCATCAAAAGCGGCTGTCTTCCCCATCAGACAGAGAAAAGATCAGGGCGTTGGAAATCAATAGACTGTCAGAAAGCAGGCCTCGTCCGTGCATTCAGGGCCCTGTCTCAATCCTTTCGCATCCTTCAGTCCTAGGCCACTAATTTGATTGTGGGATAAAGAGCTGATCTGACAGCTCCTCGCAGAGTGTCGCTAAATGAAAGCCCAGGAACGGCGCGCATGTAATGTGCAAGCAGATTTACATGCTTATTACACTAATGATTTGATCACAAGGGGGTGAGGGGTATCAGGGTCTGCATTTGAGAAATAAGCTGCTTTGCTTTGCTAAATGATGGAGTCGTCAGTTTGACCCCTCACCCCACACCTGCCCAAACATAATTGCATGTCACACTGATACAGATTTCATATCCTGTGCTATACAGGGTTGAGCTCTAGAGGTACAGGGCTTTCCCGTATGCTTTTCCCATAAATGCTGCTAAACAGAAAAATTACAACAGCATTTCCAAATGATTGGCCAGAACACAGGCTTAGTAGCTCTGTCATAATTATTCAATTAAAATGTTATTATGCTCATTTAGTATAATTAAAGTTATTGTTGTTATTCTTTTATTAGCCAGACTTGCATAAAAAAACCCCACCATCATTCAATGACTGACTTTTTTCGATAAAATTTGTTTTTTTCCTTTGATGTTCAAGTTTCACAAGTATGGTCAGTTGGTAAAAAGAGTTCAGTTTATTGCCAACCCTATTAAAACTAATAATTAATTTACAAATCAGCAATCTAAAAAGTGTTAATTAATCAAAATCTGCATGGTAAATCAATAAACAATATCCAAAAATGGTTAAAACCAACTAATGGACTAAACGCTTAATTAAATGACTGATTGACAAACCTTCACAAAGAGGCAACAAATAGACAAACTTGGACAAAGAGGTAACTAATCAACAAACCCACACCAACAGGTAACCAATGTTCAAACCCACAAAAACAGACAGCCAGTTGAAAATCTATAGAGATACTTACCCAAAAAACAGGCAACTGATCGAAAAACACACAATGTGACGGCTAATCAATAGAATTTTACAAACCGGCAACCGATCGACAAATCTGCAGAAAGAGGCAACCCATCAACAAACCCACACCAATAGGCAACGATGCTTCAAACACTAACAGATTACCAATGACAAATCTAAACAAATGGCTGAACAATGAAAAACGCACACAAACCGAATATTAATTGTCAAACTCACAGAAACAGGCCAATGATCTTCAAACCCACAAAGAGACGACTAATCAATGAAACTTTACAAATAGTCACTTGTTTAAAGAGTGCTGAAAGATCATACTTAAGTAAAATTACCATTATTTGCCAAAAAAGTCAAAAAATAGAGTAAAAGGGTCTGTAATAAATATGACTAAAGTACAAGTTAAAAAAGTAACTCTTCTAAAGCTACACAAGAGTAGTGAGTATTACACTGATAACTAGTGTAAGTGAGAGAGGAAGAGAGAAAGATATTGTGAAAAAGAGAAAAGCAAGAGCGATGTAGTGAGAATGAGAGGGAAAGGATGATGTATAAAGAACTCAAAACAGTAGAAAGACAGAAAAAAAGACCATGAGAGAGAATAACTGAGACATATTTAAATATTGAACTATTTTCTTGGCAAATAAATACTGTTAACAAAATAGTTTTTATTTCTACTGTTATATTGATGTGATTGCATTGGATGGGTTATGTTCGCTAGATCTCATTGTTTGTTTATACACAATTTGTTTGGACAGTATAGGTGCCCATCACTGTAGAAAAAAATACATAAAATATATACTCATGGCAACTAATCAAGAAACTTGCTTGAAGATGCATCCGAGTTTTAATCCCCCACAAAAAGCCAACCGATAACTTTAAAAAGACTAACTTTAAAAATACACACAAATCAGCATAAAATGTTTATGCTCATGCAAGTTGTGGACACAGGCTGTGGACACAAGAAACTAAAAACACAACACATTTAATTAAAACCATCTAATCATCAATTATTTAGCATTCAGTCAAACTTGACAAAGCTGATATTTGATCATCATTCATTCAGTCATTCATTTTCTAACCCGTTTATTCCCTTTCAGGGATCAGGGGGGTCTGCTGGTGCCTATCTCCAGCATACATTGGGCGCGATGCGGGGGTACACCCTCAACATCAATCTCCCCAAATGGCAAATTGTTCCTCAAATTCCTTATATTACCGATTATTTGCCAAACATCACAGACTGTTGTTTTGTCACAAATCCTGCAAAAGGTCAATTCATTTTGGAATCATTTAGACAACACTTAATCATTAAAACTATGATGTGACCGTTATTTCCCAACAAAAAGTTCCTGGTTTAAATACAAGAGTTAGAGTTTAAGACTTTAAATACCCCCCCAAATCATGCATTTCAATTGTGCTGTGTGAACTGGTGACACGATTGAGTGTGTGTTAATGTGGCTCTGTGATTGACTTTTGACCTTCCAGTGTGAGAATACCCATCATAAGGATTCATAATGGCTATAGGTATGTTTTGGGGTTAGGTATGTTTTCCTCTGTGTGGATCTGGTGTCTTACCGTATAGACGTTATCCAAATGGTATCTGTGAATGTCAAGGGCATAAAGGAAATGAAATGGGAAGGTGCAGATGGAGCGAAGGTGATTTGATCTCCGGGTGATGATGATTGCACGTTTGATCGCTATTCTCACGAATTTCATTTTCTCCGCAAGCTGAGCTGATGAGTTAGCCGCCACATTTGTTCATTTTTCTTCTACATGATTTATGTGAGTGGCGAGTAAGCTTAACGCCCAGCCTCTCCTGGCTGCAACGCTTAGGCACACTCAAACATAAAAGTACTAATACCCACACGTTCATGTCAAGAAGTCTGGAAATACTACTCTGCCCTACAAAGCAAAAGCGCCATAACTGCATTTAGCCAAAAATAAGCCTTTATCAGTTTCATGACATTTAAGATATCCTTTGTAAAAGTGTTTAACAAAATATGTCTAACGAGTGTCTTTTAGAGAGAAATCTTAATGTAATAGTACTATATTTAGGCGTAACAGGTTAACTAAAGTAATTTTTTTCTTACTGCAGTTTATAGATCAGAACAGCCCCTTTTTTTACAGCAGACCTTTTTTTGGGGGGTCTCCGAGTAAGGGAGTAGTCTCATAATGTTTGCGAGTATTGCTGGTTGTGGAAAGTTTGGTCGTTTGGAAAGTTTGGTCGAAAGTTTGAAAGTGTGGCCGTTTTTGAAAATGAGAGTGAGTCTGACCCAGCGTAAAAAAGGAACCAATTGTTTGTGTGTGTGTGTGTGTGTGCTAGATATGTTTGAGCTAGTATTTTTATTTTCTGTTTACTAGACTGTTTATGTGGAGATTCGTGTATCTTTGCCCATCTTCATTTGTGTGCTTGAAAAAGGCCTCTTCTAGTCATCACTCAAGCTTGTTTACATCCTAAACCCCAAATGAAAGCTTGCGGGTGATAATGAAGGGAATAAAAGTTTGTGGAAAGGGTGAAAGTGGCGAAGTTTGAGGAATGAGCGCCTAGCAGTTAAATATGAAATATCAATTCTGGGACGGGAAAGCTGATTATTATGCAGCAGCAGAGCTCCTGTCGACTTTAAGATGAACAGCCTCGGCTTGCCCAAATGCTGTTAGCGCCCTCCTGAAGTATGGCAGAGTGTAAAAAAGGCCTCCGATTTCATATTGAGATTATATTTAAAAAAGATATCCATACACAACGTTATATTTTATAGACGCCCGGGCCAGAACTCCTGATATGCAGGATTTGTTATAAATATATAAATAAACATATTGCACTGGAGCCCCATCTCTAGCCTGATCTTATAGACCTGGATATTAAAAAAGGAATATTGCATTTTCTTTTAGGGGTGGTGGCGAGGGGTGGGGTTGTGTAATGCATTTTATTTTTTATTTTTGGGTTAAGGAATGGGGCAAGGGTTGGAAATCACAAATGAAAAATGACTTCAAACGAGTTATGGAATAAACTCTGTGTATCAATATTGCTCTTCGGAAGTTCAGGCTTGGTTTGGTAATTTCAAGATGTGAAAGTCCCACCATAGCTAAATTGATTTAATCGAATATACAGCAGAACATTAATATTTTAAATATTGCTATGGTTTAAAATAGAGGGTTTTGATTAGAATATATTGTAAAACGTAATTTTTTGAGAGCAGAGCTGAATTTTCATAACCCACTAATGCATTGTTCCCATCACTGGAATATTTGCTTCAAAGATTATTATAACGCACCAGATGTTGGGGTTAAGGAACAAACTTAATTTGATCCTGGATCTAAATGGATCCTTGCTCAGTATAAAAATTAATTTCTTCTTCACAGACCCATAACGTGTGTGTGTTCCATATTCGCTCTGACTTTTATTTCTTTGCCTTCAGAATTATATATATTTTTTTCTTTCTGGTTTTCATTTGCCAGCGCACATCATTGATTAATAATAAGACTGCGCATTATACAAGAACTGTTTGGAGTCATTTGTAAACACTTGACACAGAAATTTTTACTCAAGTCTTTCTTATATTTGATTTGTTCCTTTACATCATTTTTTCTGCCATTTAACTCTCCATCTGACTGTCAGCTATTCTGACCAATCAACCATTAATTGGTTACAACTAACTGGCAGTCAGTTATTTCGAGTCTAGCCAGTCAGTCTAATTGAAACTTTATTGCAATCGATCAGTCAATCGTTCAGTCAATAAAAACAGTGAGTTCTTCTAGGTAACAATCACTTAACCATCAATCCAACCAATTTGTCCACTCAAACATCTATCATTTCACCCAGTCCATCATTCAGTCAGTCAGTCAGTCCAGTTCTTTCATTTAATGATTGTCAATTGATTAATCAATAAGTGAATAAATAAACAAATCCACCTTCAACTTATTAATTAACGCGACCAATCAGAGTCCTGCAAAACACTTATTAACTACCATTTTTTTTAGCTTAAACCAGGAATGTTAAATTCATTTCAGCTTACGGGGTGCATAGTGCACAATTTGAGGTTCTGGGGGTGGGACCAGACAAATCATATAGATTAATTATTGATTACCTTAACTGATTAATTTGTTAATAGATCGTATTATTCCTATTAATAGTTTTTATCTTTTTGGGTTTTTGATACTGAAAATTAAACATTCATATGAAATGTTTTGAAAAACCAAAAGTAGTTACATTTTCAATTCAGAATTCTGTATTCTGTAATGGTTGGGGATTTTCAGTAGGAGAATTACATAGAAACATTCAAATGACAAAATTGCTAATTTATTCAGTCAAATGTCTTTTCTGTTCTAGCTGTGTTCCCTTGATTTGTCAAAATAGCTGTTTAAAATTCTCTCATATTTGTCATTCTTTGGAACTAATGATATTTCTAAAAACTTGGTGTAATATCACTCGATTTTTGCCACAGGGCTACTTTAAACAAATGCAAACGCAATTGTGCTAATGTGGTAATAAACTGAAAGGAAGATTAGTTACTCGTCAGCTATTATCGTCTGTTATTCCACTATGATTTCATGTTATTGTAATGGAAGGTAAAAAAACAGAAGGGTGAATGTGGTGTATTGTAATCTTCCTTTATTCCCACCAGCTTGATTGATTCCCTTCTAATAATGGTGAAAATGGGGACGAGGGAAATCAATTTGTCAACTGGAGCATTCTATGTATTTTGGGAAAAGTTATGGAGGGCTAGATAAATCAAAATCAGGTGGATATCCTCCTTTAGCTGTATGAGACTTTTTTTAAGACTTTAGATGTGTCGCTATCTTGAGCCCTGTGACTACACCTGACTTCACCTGTCGCTATTCAATTGTTTACTGTCTGTTAGGGAAAGTTTAATAATGTCAAATTTAGCTTTTTTTTATATCTTTGCAAATTATTCTGTCAGGAGAGCTTGCGTGAAATTGTGTTTACATATTTTTAAAAAGCTGATTTGCTTTTTTTAAAAGCATATTAAATATAAAAATAATAAATCCAATCTTTATTTTGTTATTTGGTGTAGTGTATGTGTTAACAAATGAATCTTTTCAGTTTCACCTGTTTCAGTTGATAGTAAAGTGATAGTAAGTCATCCAAACTATGTACAATGATGGAAAGACTTTAGCAAAGAAGAACTAAAGAAAGACCTAAATTGAGAAGAATAAGTATTTGACCCCTTGCTGACACGTAAGATACAGCATATTAAAGAAAAATTTTTACCTGAATGAAATGAAATGAATCCGATTCCAATCTCAACCATGGCTACAACCAAGACTTGACGACCAGACGTGCTCACAGGCTAATAAGATGACAACATTATGATCATGAAATTATTGGAAATGAATCAATCAGCACTTAATTGAGACAGTTCAGTTCAATTATTTTTCTCTTTTAAAACAGACTCCAGCAGAACAGGCCAAATCTCGTCTCCAGTCTGGGCTTCTGGCAGCAGGTACAGAAACTCTCTCTTATTTCTTTCACCTTCTGTGCATGTCCTAAGTCAGTCCAGGAGGGTCCCAAACCTTCACAGTTTGGCTTTAACCTTCATGGAACACACCTGATGACGCTAATGAAGCTCCTCTTGGCTTTGAATCTCTTGTATACTGATGCAGGGATGTAAATAAAACCAGGAGAGATGTGACAAAGAATGGCTTTGTAAAGTGAACTTTTGTTGAAAACTGCTCATACTGAAAGGCTGCAGTGCTACCCACTGTGCCGCCCCCTTCTGCCCCCTTTTCATTGATAATCAAGGCTCTGGGCAGTTTTAAGGGCACAGTTGGGATGACACAAGGCTTGAGGAAACTCAAAGCACACATTCGCAAGGCGGTGTGAATGAGGCTATTGTATACAATAGATCTTAACTCTTAGAAGTCTCTGCACACACCTGTGCCTATCACTTCGACTGTTTTGAATTAAGAAGGAAGAACGCAACCCAGCTATTTAATTTTATTTTTGTTTCCAAATATAGTGCATAGGTTCCAAAAAGTTTATTAGCTTTGATATTTTCAGTTTTAAACAAATAATTTGAACACCTTTTTAGGAAAGGTTTGCTTGGTTTTCAGATTTGTCTTTGTCTTTTGGGGGGGATTTATGAATTTTTATTTTGTCTCAACGCTCGATTTTTGTTATAAAATGCAAAAACTTTTTGTAGTACATTTTTGAGATTTTCACAGTAAAAAATGACAAATTTAATACATTGATTTGATTTTTTTGCACAAGTTCAGGTTTGTTGTGGGATTATTGTGTAATATAATAAATAAAATGTTTGTTATAGTTGTAAATATTAAATGTTGAAAATATTTTTGTTTATAACTTTTTGTACTAGTTGTACAACAAGGGGTTGTACTAAAAATTGTCACAAAAATGTTTGAAAGATAATTCTTTAGAGCCTTATAGGAAGAAAGGTTCAAAAAGGGTTAATATATTCTTACCAATCTGATATCACACTTGCTATTTAATAACTGGCCCTGCTGTGATTTTGCAGTGAATGTGAGCCTTCTGTCGGGTTTGTTTTTTACTTTATTTGTAATAACCATTTAGAACTGCATAAGTCATCTGGGTATACAAACAGAAATCAAATACTGCAACAAGTTTAGATGTTTAAAGATACAATATAAAAGTTTCAAAATAAAAATATGTTATATGCATTTTTAAATAAATATATGCCAGTTAACATCACACTACTTCCTTTTTCTCATCATTGATGGGTGAGCATTTACGTAACATCTACAGTGCCAGTCATTGGATGAGGACCTTTTGGTGACCATGCCGTGCTGCTCATATTAACTCTAGATTGTCTAGTGGCAGTAAAGCACATGTTGTACACATAGGGGCCTTTGCACCATGGAAATATATCAAAGATATGATGCAAATTGTTTTACTTGTGCAGTACAAAAATATGTTGTAAGCTAAAAAAGAAAGACATTACGGTTCAGTGCAGTGATGTCACTGCATTTATGACATCATATCCTGCTGTGTAACATTTATCTTTTTTCAGACCCACAGTTGTAAAAGAAATAGTCTATATTGTTCAGAGGTGGACTGGCCTCCCCACCCCTTTCTCTCTCTATCCCTCTATTTCTCTTTCTCCATTTCTTTCTCTCTCTGTCCACTCATTGTGTGTCAGAGCAGATGTTGGTGGTTTTTGGAATGGTAATATCCTGAGATAGCATGTGCTGCCATGTTTTAAGCCTCTGTTCCTCTGTAGCACCGCCAGTCGCTTCTCCAACAGATCCTCTCTCGCTCCATCTCCCTCTCTCTCTTTATTCCCCTGGCTCTACTCTTTTCGCTGTGGTCTCCTGAGAGCTTTAAATCCCTCTCTAAGCTGCCCAGTGTGCGTGTGCATGCGTGTGTGTGTGTGTATCATTGTGGGTGTTGATGGACTGAGAAAGAGTGTGTGAAGCAGATCATCCTGGCGTAAGCTGCTCTCTCTCAATAGCGCAGGGGCCCCGGTGGCCTGTAATGAGCTCTCCTCCTGGGCTCTTTCAATCCCTCACAGTCACATACATACCCCTTCTGAGGGACACCTCACTGTGGCCTGCATTTAATGCCCCAAGCATCACACTGCTTCGTGTGATGTGTACAGACAATCTCATAACCGTACTCTTTGACTTGTCTACATCATTCATCAGTCATTTAATTTTCTTTACCCAGTTCAGTCCTGGTTAGGGTCATAGGGTCTTTCTCAGAGGTTTTTCTCAGGAGCTTGCATTGGTTGAAGGTGTTGTACACGCAGGATACTTTGCCAGCTCATCATAGTGGCATGTTCACTCATTGTCTAGGTCATCACAAAGGAATTTCTACTGTACTATAGGGACAATGTCTCAGCCGTTAAAGAATCAGAAGTATAATAAGGGGGGAATTGGAATGAAAAGAATTCAATTGGATCAGGGCAATTTGGTTTTGGACAATTTCAAGGGAACATAGACTTTTTAATGTGACTAATTTTTAGGGGGAAAGTTTCTACAAAAGTTTCACTTCGAAATGTAAACGGTCATTTGTTTTTTATTTATTTATTTATTTATTTTAAGATTATGTTTGGCCATAGCCTTTACGTAGAATGACCGGACAGTTAAGAGTGACTGGAAGTGAGGCAGAGAGGAAGGAGAAGAAAAACGCTAAATTTAGGACTCGAACCCACGTAGCCCTACGCAACTGCACGAAAATGTTCTGTGCATTAACCACAACTCCACGGCGCAGGACGTCATTTGTTAGTTATTATAGTAATAATGCATTTTATCAAATGGGACCGTTCAGTGGCCTTTCAGACACAGCAGAAAGAGCTTACGCTGTACAAAGGTAATACAGAATCAGTGAATATCAAACGTGGCATTAGAGACAGCACATAGAAAGCACGCTTTAAAAGTTCACTTAAAGACAATGAATAGTCTTCATGTTGGTAGGCTGGAGATTCTCTATTGTGAACTGATTCAAGGAGATTGTTCCAGAGGGGCAGAAGCACTAAAATTATGCAATATCGTATAGGACGTTAATATCATTTTGTTGTTATTTACTTTAAGCCAGTGCCTTAAAGGGAAAAAATATAGCAAAAACTTGTTAATGTTATAAATCAGTGCACAGTTTACAGCAATGCTGCTTCTTTGTAACAATTAATAGCCGTAAAAGTGAATAACACATTAGCCAGCTTCCAACACGAAAAGGTCAAAGTGCATGAAAACTGAAGCCGCCTCATCTTTTCTTGTTTTGTGCCTTGAAATAAAGCTCTTCAGTCATGGCTAATTAATGTCACTCATGAGTCAAGAGAACACAACACAAGCTCTAGATGATTCGATAAAGAAAAATGATAAATATGCGTTAATTGAAAATAAATAGTTTCCTCTGATTCCAAACACACAAGAACAGATCTGAAAAATAATATAAATGTTTAATTCGCTTTCATCTATTTTCAGAATGTCTTCTGTTTGCAAAAGATTTAGAACATTAATGCTCAATTTGGTAAGGAAAGCCCTTAAACAGAAAAGCTCAGAAAAACAGATGATTTTGCAGCAGATGTGAACCAATAGTCCACAAATACTCATTGTCTTTCTCTCTCACTCTCTTTCTTTGGTATTCTCTTTCTTTCTTTCTCTCCCTCTTTCAGTCTGTCTCTATCTCTCTATCTCTCTCTCTCTCTCTCTCTCAACTGAATCAAGAAATTAGCAAGAAAATCATCTAAATGTTCACTGCATTGAACAAGTATAATCATATCATTTATAACAATTTATAAATAACTGATGAGTTATTTATTTATTAATGAGCAAAGTAAGTTTTGAGCGGAGTTTGTATGTTCTCCTCTTGCTTGCATGGAAGTCATTAGGTTCCGGTTTCTTCCTATAGGACAAAGACATGTCCAGGGTGTTCCTAACCCTGCTTCCTTCTCAGATTGAGCCACCAGCAGACCCCCCGTGACCCTAATTAGGATTCATTCGAAGATGAATAAGTCTCTCTATATGTCTTTCTCTCATTCTCACTTCTTCACTCCTCATTTAAGTCTCTATATTTACAGATTAACATAACAGAAAGCGTGAATATTTTAATCGTGCTGTTTTCCATAATTTGTGCAGCATATGGCATAAATGATTCTGATGCAAATGTATGCGGCAATTATTAGCAGAGCAGTTTCAAACGCTCTCTGACTGAAGTGCAATGAAAGAACATGTGCAATCACCTTACATTCGACTGAGCGTCTACCGTCAAGGAAAGTTTGCGGAGTAATTTAATTAGCTCAGGCTCCTGCTGGGCTTTCTCCACCGCCTTTAGAAACAGATTCCTGCAGAAAGAATATGAATATTCACTCCCAGGAGATCATCTAATTATATAAGATAGAAACCCGGGGCTTTTATGGCTTTAAACTAATTGTGTAGTTAGGGCTAATTTGTTCTTCTCACCTGCTGTTTGGAAATACAAATGAAAGATATTTGCAATGCTTCCAATTGTTTTTTATTGATTACAAAGACTGCTTCAAATCTGGAATTGGAGACAGTTTTAATTTTTTGAAGTGCTCTCTATGAATTACATTTGTTAAACTTTAGCTGTGTATTAATTAATGTGTTTTACATTCAAGAGTTTGACAATGAAACAAACAATTATTGTCATATAGCTCTAAGGACTGATTAAAACATTTTTGTTGAGTATATGTATTAACACCATACTATATGCTATATCTAAACCATTTCAACATCTCTCAGCATCCACTTTTTATTATTAAAGGTATATTATAAAATCAAACTGGTCAGGGAAACAGTGACATTCTCAAGTATAGCTTTTTAGCCATGTCACTAAATGGTTTTTGCAACTTCAGCACAGAATTAAACTGCACATATACCCCATCAACTATCAAATGAAATACTTTTAATCAGTGGAGATACACCAATTACTGTAACTGCATTTGATGAGTTTGAGTAAAAATATGTTGTATTTCTTGTATTTTGAGGACACTTTACATCTAAATTTTCTGTTCCATACTTTTATAAAGCACCTCAAAGTCGTACAGGCATCCATTCATTCATTCATTTTCCAACCCGCTTAGTCCCTTTTTTGGGAGTCACAGGGGTCTTGAGCAGCAAATCTTGAAACCCCAGATTTTAAGGAAAAAAAAATTCTTTGTTTAAAGCATTTATTCTCATCTGTTTTGATCATTTGAACATGAATGTGTGTTTTAAATGGCATTTTATTGTTTATTTGTTAAAAGAATACCCATGGAGGTCTAAAGCTACCATTTAATGTAAAAGTTAATTCCTAAACTTGACCAGTTCTTCCTCATGTATCTTTAAATCTTAGTTTCAAATGTTTTGATGAGATGCTAACTCTGTCACAGAGGGACATCTCCACTTATTAAGGAAATCTGTTTTTCATTAATGGCCACAGAGCTTTGAGACCACAGTCGCCCTTCTTCTGATGTCAGCTTTTTTTACAGTGTTATTCCTCAATGATCAAAAAATTGATGATTTAGCTGACGGCGTTAATAACTAGCTCTCCCACTGATTCTACACTAAAACAAGTTTGAACCCTAGCAATAACAGCTTCGACTTCCTCAGACTTCATTCTCTCAATTTCTTCATATCTCTGTATTGATGAACACTTTAAAGAGGTAGTTCTCCCACAAATCAAAGTTCTGCTATAACTTTTATCATTAAAAGTTTTAAATTTGCTCAAGTGTTTTAAACATATACTATCCAAAACTAATGATGTTGTGTTTGTGACATCACCCATAAGTTTCTGAAGATGCATTTAAATGTATTCATGCAGTTCAAACATTATTGAAAGCATCCATGTGGGTTTTCAGACATTTCATGAAACTGAAGTTGAATCGTTGTAGTCACAGGGATTGTCATTAATATGTCTCTATGCTGTTCTAGAGCTTCAAAACATAGAATATTAAGTTTTTTAGCATTGAGATGCTGAAAGTTTTTACTCGCAGAGAAAGCGAAAGCTAGTTTCCAGGAGTTTTCAAAATATCTAGTCTCTTTGACAGAGAAAAGAAAAATGTAACAGGGTTAAAGTCGTTTTCAAAGACACTTACAACATTCTTCACAGCCAGATTGAAGGGGAGTGTTGGAATTGGAGTAATAAAAACCTCTTTGTTTTAGCTTTTATTGGCTCATTCATCACAGCTTTATTTAATAGGAGAAAATGATCATGCCATTCGCGCAAGTTACTAATAGCTGTGTACTCGTGTACGCTCTTTTGTTGATGGCAGTGAATGAAATTAGGATAAACAAGCTTGCTGCTGATGTATAATCATGGCCTGATTAATGGACGTCGAGTTTGAGTGCCTGAACACCTGATATCTCTCTCATAAACAAGCGCTGTTTGTCTAAATGAGAGACCAAATGACGCATTTGATGAGCTTGTGATTGAGCCGTCCCACAGGCCAAGCATTCCTCTCTGTCTCTGAACAAACGTGGATTGCTGAATAATTCTCTGTCAGAAGAGGGCAACAGGGATTTAATCATTAGACACACTGATAAACAAGGACAGGGACTTTTTGAATCCCCAATTCTACTCAGAAAAAAAAGCTTTTAGATATTACAAACTATTACAAAATTATTGCATTAAAGCCAATTCTTTTTGTGGGGTCATGGACTTTGATATTGCAACACTCTTGAAGTCAGGGTTTTTTGTATTTAGCTCCAGAATAATCGGAGTGTAAACATGTGTTGTGCTTGCAAATGTGCCTGTATGCACATGTTCATCAGCTTCTGAAGATGACTCCATAAAACCCAACCAAAAAAAAAAAAAACACTGCTTACATTTCTTACCTCGAACATTTCGTAACTCGAAGCATTCGTATCTCGGGGTACCACTGTACCTAGTAAGTCGATCAGCATTGGTGTGAATTATCTTCTCGATGTCAGATTTCCACAATCTTGTGTCCGAGCTCTAAACAGGCAAACACTGCTTGTTTCAAGCACATAGACCAGGAACATAGCTCAGATCAAAACTTCAAACACTCTTCCACAACACTATAAATGGTAAATGGAGAAAAGGGATTGCACAACTGTCTCTTTTTGTTTCAAACTGTAATAAATCATAATGGGTCTGTAATATTAAAAGAATCAAATCTACATTTCGATTTAAACAAACAATATTGTTTATCCCCTAAAATGTAAAAATTAATAAAATTAATAATTTATAGTTTAGGGCTGCTAATCGATAAAATCAATATTATTCCATGATGAAATTCGTTTGCAAGGAATGCTGTTATTGTTAGTTAGCCTGTCACATGACATCACGGAGGTGTGTGATCCCAAGATGCACAGATTAAACATAGATGTACAGCCGCCGGCGCAATGGAAGCATCGAATTCAGCAAAAGGTGTGTGCCCAAAATCTTCCAAAGTGTGTGATGATTTCTCATTAAACGCTCCTTTTTCTGATTCTGAAACATAAGGAGGGTAAGTACTTACACTTTCACTTATAACTCACTAGCATTACTCTGCGCAATAGTGATTAGTTTAATGGAGCTACTTTAGATTAGCTTAAATTAAACTGTGCGAATAACCATACAATATTACATTTAGTAATTGTTGTGGTTTTCAGTTGTTCAAGCAGGGAAGTATGTCCATTTTGAGTGCATTATCCCAGGCTTCTGTTCTCTGCTGTTTACTTCTGTGTGCATTCTTTCTAACCAGTCGGTAAGCAGTCGAGAAAACACGTACGATATATGTGACCATAGTGTGATTATGAGCTATCAGTGGCAAGTGAAAAAGGACTAAATATGCAGCCGGTTGCAACAATATATCAGTTGTTCCTCTTGGTCCGGGCCAAATTAACTAGAAAGAGAGGTGTGAGAGCAGCTAAGATTAGTATTTGGTCTTCTTTTGCTAATGATATTTTAATTTGGTTTGCCAAGTTTAATCCATCATTTCATGCTTATTTCCCCAAATCTTATTAGTGCAAATGCAGGCTCAACCACAGTCCTATGGAGGGGTTTGACTGTATATTGTGACTTAATGTAGGACATCTCCATGTTAGAGAATCAGGAAATTTTCACACTTAAGCTAATTTCTGCCTTGTTTTGACCTATATTTCTGATATTTGTTCTTGCTTTTCTGTAACTTTTTTAAACCTACGATTGCCATCCATTCTTAAAGGGTGGAGTTTAAGAGAAACAAACATCAAATTAATCATTTATTCCGTAGTTGCATATTTCAGTCTAATTAGCCCAGCAGCAATCAAGACCTTGGAGAACTATCCACAGATTCCCTTGTTTCAGATAAATAAATACAAGAAATTACACCAGGCGTCTTTCATCTGCTGCAGAAAACTTGCCGGGAGTTTTAATGTGTGTATAATTTTTCCCAGTGAGTATGTGTGTCTGTGTGTTTGAGTTCTTTCTTGCAGTCTCCTTTCCATCTGTGCAGCATATGTGTTCTACTGTACTTTAGTGTGCCTTGTACTGTACAATAATAAGTGTGAGTCTATTTGCAGCATCTACATACTCAATCCCTGGCTTCATAGTTTTTGGATAATTAGGGTTTCTGTCAAACTCACTGACAACATCATTTCTATGGAACCAGTGTGTTCATTGAATACATCCAAACACAGATTTAAAGTGATTCTTTATTCCAAAAGATATACTTTCTATTCACTGACTTGTAAAGGTACATGTCTGATTTTTTTTTAAACATTCAATATTAATTTTAACTTAATTAAATTTCAGCTAGCATCTGCCAATTCTAATCATGTTAATTCCCAATTGTTACCAAACATTGGTGTCTCTATCCTGTTTAGTCTGATCTTGTTACTGCTGATGTTATGTTTCTGTCACTTCTTGAGGTTTATTGAGGTATTGTGGCATACATCTTGCTTCAGGGAATTCAAGGCCTTGACCCTGTGTTTTGTACTTGTCTGTTTTCTTTGACCAGCCATGTGCTAATTGAAGTCTGTGTTTTATTTCCCCGTCTTCTTGCCTCATTTTGTGAGCACATTGCTTTCTATTGTTGCATGCAATGTGCTCTCCTGCTCATCTGTCCTTCTTGTTCCCAGGTAATTGATTTTCCCCACCTGCTTGTTGTTTCCTAGATATATGCTTCTTATGTCTTCAGTCCTTTTGAGGTATGGTTATTGGTCAGTACATGGTTTTTCCTGTTGTTGTTTTTTTAGTCCGTCGTTTGATTCTACCCCAGTGATACATGGCATACCTTTCATTCTTGGCATGTACCATGCAAATCAATAGGAATTCATTGTTAAAAATGTTCAATATATATATATATATAGTGAAGAGTTATTATTACATATATATATATATATATATATATATATATATATATATATATATATATATATATACATTAAGCTTTGGATCAAAATTGTAGCAGATCATTTTCTATATCTGATTACGCTCTTTTATTACATCCAGCAGTTCCTCCATTCACTCTGCAAAAAAAACAGCAGATGAGCATCTTAACTCTAAATGTATCATCTCTATAGACTGTACCGCTAATCGTAATCCTGAAAGAATTAGCAATGGATTATAACGCTTAGCTTTCTCTCTGTCTGCCCTCATCTTGTCGACATAGACTCTTGGCCCTGTCTGCCAGCACTCTGCTTTGATAAAACTGCATTAGCTGCTTCCTTAGGCCGGCCCAAACCGGATTGAGAGAATGGAGTGAGGAGACTATTATTGAAAGTATGTGTGATTGTGTTTGTAATCTGTTACCCGTTGCTGGAATCCCTCGTTTTCTTGTTCGCCTGGCGCTCCTCTGCTCTTCTTTATCTTCCATCCACAGACATCTTCAGTGAGGGTGCACCTGGTTCTTTTGGGGTGTAATCGCTTATTTTGTGAGATTTTCTGATAGCGGGGGATCATCTTCACTTCACTCCATTGTGATTTTTCCATCAGCTGCATGCCATACCATAGACATACCAATCACCTCTGCCAAATATCATAATTCCAGATCAATAGCAGTCACAATAGAGTGCCTGTGGGTTTGATGTGTCTTAGATTTTACTCGACTGAAATGAATAATTCACACAAAATGTTGTTTTGATAGCAGCTCAACTTTAACGCAATATCATAATACTTAGACCGCATTTGGCCCACAATAAAGACACTGTCATCTAAAATAATTAACAATAGCTCTTAATTTACTATTGCTGAGCACAAAGTTTGCTATTAATATGTCTTTCGATGACTAGAATTTTGAATACAATGTTTGGTGAAATTATTCCGGTTTGATGTGTACAGTCTGTTTCCAATGTGAGGCACAAGAAGACTCATTAGAGGACATTTAAACACAGGCACACACTCACACCTGTGTGCTGGGAGACATCTCAGCTGGCTATGCGCAGTGCAGGCCTCTGGCTGGCCGTAGGGCTCTGTTCATTATTCATGAATGAGCTAGCGAGCGAGGGTCCCGGGACAGTCATATCAAACCCCACGAAGCAGCATGGTCTCTTCGATAGACTCCCGCCTCTAGACCATCTGCAGAACAGCAGTCGAACTGTAATTCCACCAGATACCTTAACCCTTTAAAACCTCCGGTAGCACCGGCGATCCCATTTGCTTATCAAATTTTAAATGCCGGTAAACTGGAACCACATAAGATAGAGCAATAATTCTTTTTGCATAATAAACAGAATGAGTTAGACTTACAATGAAACACTAAAAATTCCTCATAGAGCTGTTTTTTTCTTTGAGTGGGTGTGTATAAAACCTGTAAAAAGTCGCAAAAGATGCATAGAAAACGTACACAATAAAACAAAATCCAGACAACCGGCGTCAACAGCACTATCACATTGTAAACGTGATAAATTCCTGCAACATTACCTGTGAACCATGAAGTGATGTCATCTTGCTGGAATGACTCTCTCAAAAAAGCCACACAGGGGTGCAGAAAGTGCAGGCTTTGTGGAAATTGCAGTGCCTTCATGTGTGACGCATGTGAAGTGCCTCTTTGTGTTATTGTGGACAGGAACTGTAACGAGTCCTACCACAGCTCTTCAGAGCAGTACAATACTGTTGCACTGTAAATAGTTTGTATTATAACTAGTTTTGGATTGTGTGTGTGTGTATATATATATATAATACAGATGTTTCCTTCTGTGTGTGTGTGCGCGTGCGTGCGTGCGTCTATATATATATATATATATATATAGACACACGCACGCGCATCTGTATCTGCGCGAATACATCTGTATTTTTCAGTTTGGTCTTGATCTTGCTATAGTTTTGTCTAGGTATTTTTACATTTTCCTGCTTTGGTCTTATGTTGGACTGCAACAACTAATCAACATTATCAATAGTAATTGACTTTAATGAATCTTTGACATTGAATCTCATTATTGAGCTATCAGCAATTCGCTAGTTCAATTGGCGTGTTGACACAAGGTGTATTTGGTGAGTATGGATTGAGTACCAAGCCAGGAATTCACCGGAGCCCAGAAAACAATATAGCACCTTTAAGGTTTGGTTTTGAAATAACAGAAGAATATATAATTTTATTATAAAATAAATTATTTCATTCCCATTTAGAAAACCATAGTAAGACACAGCTTCATCGTTCTCTAGTTCAGTTTTGATGGCAGTTCAGTGATGATCAATGACTTCCTCTGGGTTCCAAGATCATTAGATGGGTTTTAGCTGGACCCCAGGGCCTGTTGGGCTTTTGTTTGGGACTAAGAAGTGTAGGGGGGGTTTGGTTAGTTTATTATTCAGGGTTTTTTTTAAAGGGGATCGATTTTACTGGTGGATCTTGAGAGATTCAGGACACTCTCTGGGGTACACAGGCCTCAGGGTAAAAGCAACACAAGCTTTCCCCTTGGATCCAGGAAGCACCGATGATTAGGTATAAGAGGTTAAAAATATTTTTAACCTTTAAAATGTCAACAAACTCTCTTGGATTTTTACTAGAAATGGATAGTTGTAAGAAACTCTCCCTTTCAAATGACAAACTGCCTCCTTGTGGTTAGGAGCCTTTCTGTTGTCTGGTGAACTTTTCTTTTTAATCCTTTAGTGAGTATGTTGTGTACTACTGGTCCACCACCTTCCAATTGTTGTGTTGTTGTTGATTGAGTTGATTGTTGGCATTTGTGTTTGTAGGGAATCAAATATATTTTTGCAAAAGTGGATCATGAAGATCTAGAAATCATACATAAAACAAATCTTGTCATTTCGCACACCCTCTATGACCACCGTATGTTCAGTTCTGTTGCAATTGTTTCACAGTCTAGCTTCTCAATGTCTTTAAGATCTCAGATCTTATCTCTTGTTTAAAACGCCAAAGTGAGGGTTTAGGAACACCAAATACAAGCTTACTTCCCTCATCCGCTTAACACATCCTTTACTAAGCTTAAAGAAACACTCAGGGAGGGATTGAAGCTAATTGCACATTATAAACAATAGACCGTCAGAGTCATTGTGTTAAAGCAGGCCAAAACAGTGCATTGCTTCTGTGTGGGAGTGAGGAGGAAAAGCTCAGTGGAGATGGGCACAAGTGGGCGAGCAAGTTGAGCTGGCACATGGAGGCGCCCACTAGCAAAGCACCAAACCAGCACTAATTACCTTCACGCTTGTGAAGAGAGAGCATGAAGAAACAAAACAAGGATAAAAATGCATTTCATAGTTCATCTTCTTTGCTGGCACAGCTCTTATAAATTGAAAACACCACAGATATTACAAAGCGTCAGTATAAAGACTAGATTTGCAACATCGATGAATCCTTTAATGGAAGTAAAGTTGTTGTTTGCTTATTTAAAGATTTTCCCTCACAATTTTTTTCATTTTGAGCTGCGTGATTGAAATAAATCATAAATCGCCTCATGGCTTATTGCAACTAGATTCAATTAAAGAGTTGTAAGCAGTTTCATGTTTGGAAATGGATTAAATAAACCCAATACACCAGTTTTATGAATTTTATCAATCAAATGCTTTTTAAGTTGAGATCAGATTTTCAGAGTAATCGTGTAATTGATATTTTCACTCTGCAGGACTTTCTGGGGCAGCATTTAATCTTTGATAGTTTGAAGACAAGGGATTTCACACTGCATGACTTAAGATCACAGACTACTTTGTCTCTGATCTGCAGACTAAAGGCCTCTGCCCACCAATCCAAATTTTTGGTCAGAAGTTTCATGCAACAATGCCCTCTTACCGTAAATGCGCTTGGCCTTAAAACATAACACTTCTGACTGAACAAGTGGTGCCAACAAAATAGAGTTTCGGATTGCCATAACCGATCGTTTTGTACCTTTATCCATCTCAGCTCAGGAAAATCATGGTGACATGGGAGTTGGGTCATATTACTATATGAACATTTTGTACTGTGCAAACTGCACTTTTACACGCCAACATCAGAGTATGAGTACAGTCTTTAGCCTTCTAGTTGTTATTCTAATCTTGCTTGCTGATGCTGTAGCACATTCACAAACTTTGCTGCGTGGATTTACCTGTTCCATAAATCTGAATTCAGTTTAACCTTAAATTTAAGGCTAGCTATGTCTCAGCCTTGCTGCGATTCATTAATGTCAAGCAAATTTAGGTTTAAAAACACCAAAAAAAACATTCAAATCAATGAATGACCTGCAAAAACTAAACTCTGCTCATTTATTATCCAAAATAAGTTTTGAGTCAGAAAAATGTTGTTAGCACATTTTTCATTTCATTTGTTGAGCACCACATAGGATACATTGCAGATAACTGGAGGGCATGGCGGTTGTCCTTCCCTTTATATTTACATATATGCATTTGGCAGAGGCATTCAGGGTTTGTCTTAATGTCCAAAAACATCCTTGCTTTGCTGCAATGCATTTATGTGCTGGGAACCAGCTGATTCCCATTAACGATTAATGAGTAGGCACAAAAAAAGAATAAATAAAGAGTTTTGGATTCTGATTTAAAAAAAAAAAACATTTGTTTTTAACAGAATAAATAAAAAAATAAGCACTGGGAGAGAATGATATGAATATGTTTCTATTTAAAAGTAGCTTTTCCATCGCTTTTGAATATATAATGCCTGAAGCCCTGCGTGGCAGTCATCTAAGTGCTCCGAGTGTCAGCTTTGACTCGAGTGAGTGTAATCAACAGGCGCTTTTATCAAACACAACCGCGCTGTTACCAGAGGACACTACGCCTTTCCTTCACTCATCTTTCTATTTTTACCCTTACTGTGTTCTTCTGTAGGGTGCTGCTTCACTTCTCAGTAGTGCACACTTTCAGAGTCAGGATGAGGGAGCTTGAAATAATAGCCCACAGCCAGAGAGAGAAAGAGTGAGGGATTGATGGAGAGGAGGAGGTTGTTGCTGTTGATTTTGCTTTGTTTCCTGATATCGGTCGTAACATGCCCTGACATGTTCACTCTGTATTCAGCCCACAGTGCAGCTCGGCCAGACATTTCTCTTTCATACTTCATACACTTTCACCTCAGATTTCTTTTTGGGTTTTGAAAAGTGGACAATCGTCTGTCATTCTTCTCTGACTGTGATTATTTTTCCCCTCGCATGGTTTGATTTCTTTTCTGTGGGTTGAGATGTTGGAGCTCCCGGACTGGGTTTGCGAGATAAAAGGCCAGGAATCAAGTAAAATTTCTGCCTTGCCACTGAAAAGCGCCAATGCTCTGACATGTCTGTCAGGCTGAATTTAGCCTTAAACTGCCATGCTAAACTCTGTCTGCCATGTGTAATAAGAAGTCATCGCCTGACTGATTTCAGGCCCTGTCAAAGCTCAGCTGATAAGTGCCCTGTTTTCACGCTCACTTTCAATCCCCTTGTCTGCTTTTGAACTCTGATAACAAGCATGTAATTAAACTCATTCCTCTTTTGATTGAACAAATGGATTGGCTCAAAGGCTGACAAACAGATGTTCAGATGACCAGCCTTGGTTCATTAGATTTAAGCTTGAAGGTTTGATTTGATGAGGCTCTCGCCTGCAGAAACATTATTAGTGTAGTGATTGAGAATTTTGCTTAGTCCCTCTGGTAACTAAACAAAAACATGTGTGTGTTTTTTTTTTTTATATCAACCAATATTGGTTTTGTGACGGGGTTGATGTTTGTGTTCACGTTTGATGCCTACTAACCTACTAAGGCAGGTTAACAGTTTTATTCGGAATATGGTTGAGTTGCAGTACAGAGGTTATGGCAAAGAGTGGGACTGAAGTTTAATTTAGGTGTAGTTTCAGGGTTAAGGTTTCACCTCTTTCAAAAGATTAAAGAAATTGATAAAGGGTATTTTCACACCTGACTTGTTTAGTTTGATTCATTCGAAATAGTTTGTTTTATAGAATTTGATACTTTTGGATTGCTCCATTTGTGCAGGTGAAAAACAACCAAACTAAAAATCTGACCAAAAGCATACTAAAAGATGACCACCTGCTCGGGGAGGTGGTCTCAGTATGTTTCCAAATGAACTCTACAGTTGTTCGTTTGTGATGAGAACATGAACATGATCAAACGACCAAAACATGCTTTTTTGGAATGAATAGAGCCACTGTACTCGTTTGCGTGTGGTATTATGGGTTGGTGTCTGTCTGCTTACAGAGTAGCGTTTATCATGGCAGCCCATGGTCAAACTTGGCGTTGTTTGTAATCCAAGCATCATTTGGAATGTGCATTATAGGCAGTTAAATGATCTAGTAAAATATGCTACGGGTCAAAATCAATAATCCGTCTGTCCATTTTGATTGCATTGTCCCAGTCTTCAAGCATTGTTAACTTCCCTGTGCATGTTCATTCTAACCAATGTTCATTCTATGGCTTGTACGATGTCACATGGCTGTATTTTGAGCTAGCGCGGATCTGAGCGATCAGTGTGGTGTGAATAACAAATTAAACAAACTAGAGGTGTGAACTCTGACAAAGTTAAATTATTAATTAATTATCTTAGATGCATCCAAAAGATGAAAGAAAGGAATTTTAAGGTTAAGAAGGTTAAGATTTGATTCACTTTCTTTTTTTGCCACCGGTTAGTATAGTTAGTAAGTTACTACTTAGTAGTACTTAGAGATGTTTGGCTGCTTACCTGTTACAGATAAAAATGTAATTTTTTTTTTTAATTCTTAAGAATATCTCAGACATTAAGTTAAAACTCACCAAACATGCATCTTCTAAAGCAGTCAGTTAGCACAGTATTATAATAAACTTACTTCTCATTATGTCCGGTATTAGTTTGATAGATACCTTATCCAATTTAACCATTTTGGTGTAGATAAAAAGGCTTAGGAACTGCACTGGAAACTCAGCTGTTATTGGCTATGGCCACTCTTGAGTGGAGTTCATTCACCGAGCTGCAGATGTTCATGAATAATGTCCATCTCCCAAACCTCTCGTCCTAAAAGCTACTGTAGCTCTGTAGATGAATTACATGGTGGTGCAATCTGACAGCCAGCGCTTGGCTTTGTGATCATTCCAAACGTCTAATAATCTCCCTCACCTTTCTCATCTGGGCTCTAATGAAAGAGAATAGGCGATTGCCCCCCAGGCTATGTTCCCCCACGCCTAATGATCCTCCAAAGCCAGAGCCACCAGTGAAAAATCAACCCTGAATACGCTTCCAATTGCCTTTGACACTGAGAGAGATGCTGACACAAGTTCTGTAAGGAAGCAGACATATGGATAATGGATTATCAATATTTTAAGCAAAGTGATGAAAATAAAGATTAAAATAAGACAGGGGAGTCTTTATCAATGGGTTCTGAAATATTCTGACTAAGCACACATTAATTTGTTCACAATGAAAAAAAATTGTTTTCAATATGGCAAAAGGGAACTTGGGCCAATAGCCAACATCCTTACAAATTTCTCATTTCCCCTGTGATTAGGCAATAGGGTGTGATCATCACATGTACACTTTAACCCATTTTCTTTTTGCCTGTCAACATTAACCTCGCTGCAAACCTGTAACAGTTTTTTTGTTCAGCAGAAAAATCACATTCTTGAAACATGACAAAAACTAAGTAGAGGACTGAACAATTCTATTGCTCTAACTGATCTTTACTTCTTCACGTAGTTTACACCTTGACTGGTGAGAGTAAGTCTGAAAATACCTTTAAATGTCACTGTAAACAGTGTTGTTAGCTGTTAATGTGTTATAGGCAATATTGTCAGATATATTTAAAGTGGCATAGTTGCTCTAATTATCAAAATATGAACATGTCAAACAGTGAAGAAAAACACTGTTAATACCCCTTAAGAAAAAGAATCTTTGCATTTTGTTGTTGAATTTTGTTTTGAAATAAATACAAATGCAGACATCTTGGAAATATTCTCAAATTGAATTAAAGCTGCAAGCAGTGATGATATGGCTCTTGCACCTCAGATGGAATTGATATGTATTAAAGTGCAAACTGTTAACATTCCTGGGGGAAAAAACTGGCAAATAAATAAAAAAAACAGATCACTAGGTGGCGCTATAACTGGGAATGAATATTGTCCTATTGTTGTATTGGACAGTATTCTTATCGCAGATGTCCAGGTTTGTAAACAGTGTATTTCCTGTGGCCACCTGGTGGTGCTATAACTGATACTGTAGCTTGCTAAAGATATGTGTTCAGGCATGGTATCTGAACACACATGCTAAGTTTGATTCCAAATGGACTTTTTATGGCAGAGTTATAACTACTTCCTTATAATTTATATTTTTGTTTAATTGTTTTTAAATGGCCACCGTGCTGAAATAGTTTTTACAAAATCCAAAAAACTTTGCAATTTACCATCTCATTTGCATTGAGATAAGACTAATAGAGTTTGGAGGTGAACCGATATCATTTCTTGGAGAAGTTTATCGAAGTATGACAATTTTTAGAGATTTTTGCAAATCGACTTAGCACCTTTTTTTCTCAAGCCCTAACTAGCTCCTTTTATTACAGAATTTGATGTCTTCTCAACATTAACATATGTGAATGTATTTCCATTGTAGTTGCTAGATATGCTTTAGAAGTGCAGCATTCTGCTTTGGGTCCTTTTCATTATGTTACAAATGAAATAATTTCACTGATCCATGTGCTCTTAAATGCTTCAAGCAAAATGTCCTCTACTCGATTCTAATACCTTTAGCAGAGACGTAGAGAAAAGCCTTCACTTCTTTGCTCAGACACTCATGAATAAATCAAGCTTGATCAACCAGTCTCTTGTGGACATTAAAAACTCTTTGACTGTTTTGTTGCTGAAACCAAATTCTCTGGTCTTTGCTCTGTAAATGAAAGAAATCATCTCAAATTATTCTCAGTGAGAACTGTAGGCGAAGTGCAGAGATGAAGCAGCGGAAATGGAATATTCGATGAGCACTCAGGGTTTAACTATGATGTTTGTTCAGTTTCTCCAGGGCCTGGTTGAAAAACTCCACCAAATACACAAGTAATTAATTAATTACTCTTGGTGATGGGCCCACTCATATCTTCGTTGCGCCTGTCTTTTATTTAAACGTCTGTGTTTTGGTGAGTGGAGTCTGGTCTGAATGCAGACATCTGATTTTATCTTTCGCATCCCAAACAGAAATCCAGCCGGAGTACTTTGTATGAATAATTTATCAAACTGATATGATAGCTCCCTTTCTAATTGTTTGCTTGTTAATATTTCATGAATATAATTTGTGTTTTAGTTGAATGTGACGGTTCGCTAACCTTTATTGAAGCAAAGCGCTCGTGTTTGCTTTTGTTTTTGTTTGGCTGGATTTGCTTTCGGAGGCCATGTCTGACTGAAACTGTGGAAACTGAAGTCTGTGGTTTGTGTCTGTGTTTGCAACACATTCTTTATAAACATTATGTTTCCTATACGATATAGTAAAAACATTTAGCTTAAAACAGTAATTGATGTCAAATGTCTAGCATGCTGCTAAAGGTCTATGTTTAAAAATAATGCATCTGCAGTGAATATTATCTGGCTTATGTTACGTAGAAGAACTGGTATGTTTCCTTTACTGCTGCAATAGTTTCTAGTTCCTACTCAATTTTTCACTAGCAGATACACTGCTAAAATACACTGAGAAAAAAGTAATATGAGCAATTTCAACATGAAATGATTGAAAAACATTAATAAAAAAGTAATTGCACACAATTAAATTTTTATAGTTTAACTTGAGGTACAGAAAACTAAAGCCAGTTTTAGCCCCAATTTTGAGTCGTGGACAATTGCAGGTGACTGGCCAGAATCACTGGCAGTTTGGAGCTTGTGCACGCATGTGACATTCACACAGTGTGAAGTACCAAAGACTTGCTCTGTGAAAGTCACCGCGGAGTTATAGGCTGGTCATGAGATTTTTGGCATGCTAAATATCTTGTGATGTCGGCGAGTCACAATCGAGCAGTGTGAATGTGTTCTGACTGGAATTAACATCTGCGATTACCTGTCGCCGATGAGAGATCCAGGGCAAT
This sequence comes from Danionella cerebrum, assembly GCA_007224835.1. NCBI lineage: Eukaryota > Metazoa > Chordata > Actinopteri > Cypriniformes > Danionidae > Danionella > Danionella cerebrum. The sequence continues at coordinate 78,406 of SRMA01001862.1, read as the reverse complement.
GTGAAGTTACGAAGGAGATGCAAAGGCATAGACTGCAATATGAAGAATGGTTTCGGTTCGGTTCTTTTCTGTCAACTTGGATCCAATAAATTAATTAAAAACTTGTGCACTTACATTGTCATAATAATCCCTGTCTGGCACTTCAGTCAGGCCCACGTGACATGCTGTTTTCAAATAATTTCTCGCGAGTGTTTGGGTTTGATACACAGTGCAATAAAAAGCCATGCAATGTGAAATCCTCTGTTACGATCTGTTGTTTGGTGTGAAATCAGATACGACTGGATGCTGCTTCAGATAGTTGTGCAGTGTGAAAAGATCTGTGGCGTAACTGCTCTGACAATCGTGGGGTTTGAACCCAGCTTGAAATTAAATGCATTGATGTAATGTTGATGCAGGAAACTATGTAAAAAAATACTGCCTGTTCCACAAAACGTGCTTTCGTAAAGGAATGAGTGAAATGAGTGATGGAATTGCAGGGACTCCTGTTGCTGAAATACTGC
>SRMA01001862.1:0-77886 GCA_007224835.1 Danionella cerebrum | reverse complement strand
GGATTTTATGTACAAAGTTTGAAATTATGTATTTAACTTTTTTTCTTGCATAATTGAATAATTCTTGTAATTTTACCAATACAAATAGTATATAATAAAATAATGAATAAAAATGAAGTCTGATGATGGGAGGGAAATTTTTGGATGTGATCCTGAATGCTTCATGGAAACTGTTTGGGTTCCAAAATGTCTGTGTACCTGTCAGTGATGTGCGGACCAATGTATAAACAACCAGCACTTGACTGACATTTTTAATGAACTCCCCTGTAACTCAGACCTCAAAAAAGAAGAAGAAAATACTGATTTTCAAGCATTTCAAGCTGTATATCACCAATAATCTGCCCATCATAATTCAGTGGTTCAATACCATATGTTAGAATACATTACAATACTGTGAGCATATTGCAATGGGTTTTATTTTAAGGTGCATAATTTTACACAAAATAAACAAATCAAATCTACTCAAATCACTTAATCAAATATACTCTGCCATAGTAAATAGTATTAAATGCACCAATCCAAGTTTTGCTGTAGTTCTTTGGAAATTACCTTTTTTTAAAATCATTAAAATTCAGGGTTTTTAATTTCAGTCTTGCAAGTAGCTGTTCGCTTAAGTTCTTTTGGTGTGGTAATGGATTACAAGGCAGTAATTATAAGATGCAACATAACTTTTTTGACATTTTTAACTTTCTGAAAATAGCTGAACATCTGAAGGCATGCATTGATAACCTTTTCTTTATTTCTTACACAAATGTAGCATGAAGACAAAAAATAATTGCTGTGCATTGGTTTCCCTAAAAGGTAAACACAGCACCATGGTAGTGAGTCATTATGAACTTTAAAATACATCTCATGAGTTCAAAAGAACAAAGAACTCAAAAAGGTTTTAATGAGGAGACAACTTTTGTTTCAGAATTTGCTTTTGCTGGGGTAAACAAACTGATTCGCTTTCCTCTGCCCTCCCACAGATACAGATATAGTTCATATAAGGGGTTCTTGATACACTGAGGTAACCTGAGGATTACAGTGTACAGGCAGATTTCTCTGGAGGGGCCAGGTTTGTGCTTCAGCTCCAGGGTTATCATGCTCTTCGGTGATCTTCTTTTCTTTATGGACAGAGTAATTAATCACTGAGGATTATTATAATGGCTGTTGTGTGGTTTTATTAAGAGGCCCGAGGCTCGGATGAGGATCCTGCTGCGATTTGGAGGCTTTTGCTCAGAGGCTTTGTTTTATGGATTGAGACGGTGCACGTGCTCCTGGCGTTTTTGTCTTTTGTTGATGTGAAATCCCTCTCATGCCTGTTGGAGTATTGTTTTTGATGGTATTGTTTTCTGTGCTTTGTATTTTCAGAGTGTGTGTGTATATGGGCCGCATTATATTTGATCATTTCCAACATTTTGCTGTTTTTATACTATTCGAAATCATATATTTGGTTTGAACTGATAAAATGCTAAATATCTGACTTTATTCAGATATATCTATTATATCTATTGTAGGCATTTCAATTTTGAAAATTACTTTCATTCGAAATCCCTCCTTATTGTGTTGTTACAACAAAGTGGGTCCCCATCAATCAGCCTCATAACCAGTTTTCCCACTGCCTAATCAGCCTTCCGTTGAAGTGATATCACAAGATATCAGAGGTTAACTGTCGTAAATCTTTTCAACTCTTAGACCCCTGAAATGTGGCTCTCTATAGCATCAATAGCTTCATCACCCATCCGTAGACAAAACAAGACTTTCCAAAGATGCTATTAGTAAGCTAGTGACAAACAAGAATGACGAACTGTGCCTTAGTTTGTTATTTCATAAACACTTCATTCAGAGCTGAAATTTTGGCCCCAATGAGGCCAGAGTTTAACACTGGAAAATCATGTGAATTGCCATAAGCTTTGTCAAGCGTCTCAACAGCTATAAAGTGGCAAATGAAGGATGAAATTTCTTTCATTTATTTCTGAATTTTAGATACTATTCTCCCATATTCTCGGTTACCAGGGAGCTATGTAGCATGTAGACATGGCTGGATTATTGGGGCAATAGTAAAAGGTCCATAATTTCCTCTTCACTCAGTTTCCAGAGAGCTGCAGCATGTACAAGCTCAAGGTCATTAACGTGGCCAGATATTGAGGATAGCTGTCTGAGGTCCATACTTTTTCTTGACTCAGTTTCCAGAAAGCTCTGTGGATGTACAAGCTCAAGGACACGACCATGGCCAGGTTATGGGGCAGCAGTCTAAGGTTTATACTTTTTCCTTCACTCAGCTTCTAGAGAGCTTTGCCTTTACCAGACGACAGAAAGAGGGAAATGATGAAGCTCAATCACGATCACTTTAACCTTTTGGCAGACAGGGTAAGACATATAAGTCAAACACTATACACAAAGTGTCAAATACCCCATCTCAGGTTATAATATTTAATTTATTCATGGCCTTAACAATCAGTGCCATCCATTGTGTCCATGCTCAAGGGCATCACAAGATTTGGTTGTTTAAAGAGGGAGAGGGTGATGTTCAGTCTTAATCACATTCTACTCTTATTCTTGATCAAAGTCAGACACTGTCCATGAGGCAACACATTTGAAGTCATATTCTTCCATTTATCCCAGGTTGGGTAATGGGTACAGCATACTTCCGTACTTTTTTCTTTAAGGAAACTTCCTTCAGAACTTTTAGACCTTTTTTCTGGCCAGCCTTGGACTTTCTCATGGCTTCATCCTAGTTGGAAATCTCTGAATATTACTGGTAGCAAAAAAAAAGCTATTTCTGGCCTGTAAATGTCATGTTCCTTGTAGATAATCCATTAGGTTGGCTACTTTTGATAAATCCATGCACAGTTCATGACTTGGAGAACTTCCAGTGTTCCAGTGGAAAATCATTTTTGTTTGAGATTTCTAGCAGTGCATTGTGCCTTTAGAGGGCAGTAACCTACTTACACTACAGTAGGTTAGGTTGTTGCGTCAATGAATTGCTGAAATTGGGTGAAGTAGAGCAGGTTTACTGTTGTGGGTAAACCAAATCAAGCTGATGTGCTTTATTTGATCTAACAGTCTCCCTTGTGTTCAAACAGCACACCATCAATCTCTGATGATATCTGCTTCTCCCTCATCTTTGTATCGTTGGGATTCTAAGAGTGGATAAAGGAGGAGGCGGATGGATTTGTTTCATTGCGATCATTTCAATGAAACATAGTCCTGCTCGCCTACGTGACTCCAGGGGCCCTGAGCTGCAATTACACATATAATCACAATTGAGTTTCAGCCGAGGCTCCATTATCCATCCTGCCAAGCACAGTGGAATGAAGTGCAGATGAAGTGAAAGTCTTTAGCATTCAGCTGTGAAGAGTGTGTATGTGTATTATCTAACGCACTAATGAAGATCCATCAAGTTCAGCAGGAAATACATAGAGTTATAAACAGAGGTTAAGAGAATCTTATGGTGCTGATAAGCTTCCACATTTATTGTAAACATAGTACTTTATGTGTTTGTAGTAGTCTATAATTGTCGTCTACCAGTTTACATAGTCAACTAATGGGGCAAATTAGGCATGGACACAAATCTGAGGTACAATATCATTATAACCGAGAAAATAAAGTCGCAAAAGGGTCGTTTGATTAAAAAAATACAAATCACTGTTATTCTGGTGATTTTTTTTCCATTCTATCCAGGTACATGTCTTCTCAAACATACAGGGGACTTGTTCTTGTGTGTTCTCCAATAAGGGGTAAGTGCTTAGGAGGTACGTTGATGAATCTAGTGCTCAACAGAGTAATCTAAGCTCGCCAGAGTTCAGCCACCTAGATTCCTCCTCTGTTGGTGCAGGTGCAATCTCCTTGATTGTTATTCTGTTGGACCTTCTGCAACTCTTTTGCCGTAGATAAGGTGTTTTCTGGGTTAACGCAAGAGATGGAACATTTGAGAAATGTATCAGAGCAAATCGTTCCATTTTCAATCACCTTCTAAAACTTTCAGCTCACCTCAATTTTCTACATTTCTCCTAATGAGATTCAGGTAGTACTCTAGTGTCAGTTTGATGATCAGTGCCACTTTCTTGGCAACAGTTCTCAGCTTTTTCTTATGCATATTATCAGAACCTGGTGACGTCACATTGTTTCATGACCTATAAGAAAATAATGTGTTTGCTGTAACTTAAGTTTCCTTTTAAAACAGTAAGTGACAAAATTAAACAGAAATGAAAAAAAATGGGGGTTGAAAAATTTTCAGATTACAGTCTTTAGCAGACAGAGACCAATGTGTACATGTTATCTATCTCAGAAAAGGAGTTCTGGGGTGATCCCTTTAAATCCTGGAACTGGCAAACACATATGTTACTCATTTTATTTTTTTTTTCCTCTACAGAGGAATCATACAGAGCTAGAGACTCTTAGAAAGTGTATTTTGGTGTAATTTCACATCATATTTGATGATGGTTAAGCTTTTTAATCGCAGTGAATAATTGACCCCTCTCATTATTTACGAGGCAAATGTTATAAATCAGTTTGTTCTCTGCATTGGGGGCAATTTGCTGCACACTCAGCATCTTGTTTTGGGACCTTGTATATATTCTAATATTTATATTAATTCGATTTTTTATTAAAAAATTAAATTGATCTGAAATTGAGGCATTAATGTTTAAATGCATTGGGTGCAATGCTATTGTTTATATTATATTTATAAATATTTTGATAAATTCAATATTTATTTTTTTTATTTATTTAGAAGTATTAATTATGTAGTGTCTGTAGCAGCAATCACGTTCTTGGCTCTGTCCCATTTATCATATAAACAATTTTTTCTGTTTGTTTTGGAATGCGATTTCCTTTGGTTAAATATTGCACAAAAGTTTTTTTTTTTTTCATATTAATTCTCAACAGAAATCTTTGCTAAACAGACACACAGTTACTCAGTCATAACTCATAAATATAAATAAAATATTTAGAAGTCCTGAAATCTTCACAAATCTGAACTAATCAAGACACATTGGTACAATTAGTCTCTTATAATGACTCTGATCACACACCCCTCCCCCCACCCCCATCCTGGCTGAATCTGGTAATATGTAATGTTATAAAAGGCTGGTTTGTGTGGACTCCAGTGGTACAGTAATAAAGGCAGATTGCTCCTGGGAGACGCATGCAGGCTTTGGAATGAACGAGGTGCGGGAACAGAGGTGTAATTAATTTAGCGTCTGGATTGATCGCTTGCTCTGCTACGCTCTATACGTCTTCATCTGAGTAAACGCTTCATTATTGGGAGGGCAGGAGAAAGGGTAGTTGAATGAATGAATGGATTGGTATAAGAATAGGACACAAACTCTTTCCACAGGGTCAGAGGCTTTCGCTGGCTTTTAATGTGGATGAAACAGAACAGTTGTTTTTAATTATTTGGGACTTGAACATATGAAAATATTGGGAACAAGCCCAACAATATTGGAAACCAGATCACTGCGACCTAAAACACACTTTGAATTTCAATGGCTTGTGTTTCTCTATAAAACTATTACAAATGCTTTTCAAAAACCTTAAAAAATTAAGATTATGCCTTTAATATTTAAAACTGGAGGTGGAGATTACTTCACGGGGATCAAGACGTAGCTTTAACAGACTTTACAGAACCTGTGACAGACAGGAAGTAGGATCAAGGCTCAAGTAGTGTGAACTGAAGTCCGGTAGTCTGATCTTATCTTCTGCTCAAGACATTAATGTTACTAATATTGTACATTTCTTTTTTTACAGATAAGACTGATGAAACTAAAGCTAAGGAAACTCTGAAAGAAGAAAAGGAAGAAGGTACATTTCTGCCTGATGTTTAGACCATTTTATGCCACAATAAATTGCAAATAACACCACTGTACCTCTATACAAGCCCTTTGGAATAATTAAAGCTTAATTGTATTATATAGTTTATGATATTTCAGTCAGGAGGTGTTTCTGAACAGAAAGAAGTGAAGAGCAAAGTGGTTTATTTAAATATTCCACAAGTAAACAAAGATTAGCTCAGTCATTCTGTACACCCCCTTCCAATGAACCAGGAACAAGTGACATAGATGCTCCTCAGCTTAGCTTCTGTTCACAGTTCTTGTTTCAAGACTTCCGACCTCTCGGCTTGTTAAAGTTTTTGTGGTCGTAATAAGTCCATGTCCACACGAAGACACAAAAACTCTGACCATAAAAACATAAAATGCGGCATACACTACATCAAACCTACAGGTAAATGTCATATCTGCCAATCAGAAGCTTTGGTTTTGTGACACCAAGCACAAAGCATAATGTCAAAATGAAAATCCCCACCTTCAAAATCTCCAAAAATCTTGTTTTAAAAAAATAAAATAAAAAAGTGCTTACTTGAAAATGATGATGTATTTACATTTGGACGAAAGAGCGTAACCCCACAGAAAAATACCCATTTTCAAAATAAGCCGGTATGTGCGAACAGGGCACAGAAGTGTTGTATTTCCTACTACTTAATAAAGAAGCTAAAGATAAGTCTTGATAACAAAAATAACCAATTAAAATAATCCGCTCAGATGCAACACTGATTGTGAAGTTTCATCTAGTGTTGTGCTAATGGAACCAAAAAACGAAGTGGAAGTAAATTCCATCAGATGCACCCAGGTATTTTTGTAGACGCTGATAACCGCTCAAAGATGCTGACTGCTTTGTTAGAGTAATAAAATGTACAAAGTTTGCACGTGACAAGTTATTAAATATAAATCTGGAAAAACCCAGGAAGAAAATGGCAGAGATGCCATTGGTGCTCTGTGCGTTTCATGAATAAGATCAGGTTTACACAACGCAAAATGTGACCGTCTGGAAACGCTGCCAAAATTTGGCGATTAGTAGTGATCCCCTTGGAGTGCCAGACAGACCTGTTCTACCAACGGTACCGACTGCCATTAAGTACCACAATGAGATGACTGGGTCTACTCTGCCATAAAATGCTAGGCCTCGTTTTAGTAGACCCTGCATCATGACTGGATTGATACTATGCACCCGCTGCCTGTTTCCCAGTACTGAATCCAATCAGCTCCTCCGGGATGTCATGTCTTGTTATAATTGTCCCATACCCATCCAGCTCCTGACCAACCAATCATCTGGTTTGTTTTCTCGGACAGTGATGTCTTTGATAAGATAATTGATTCTAGGGTAACGAGGTGGGACTTCTTGAGAGCTCAAATTATTTGACCTGTGAGCTTCAGCGTAGTAACTCCAGGAAGACTGTTGTGAAATATTCAGCGCTCTTTGGTCATGAATACAGATGGAAATGAAGCTCTTCGAATGGACGAGGTGACTGCATCTAGCATGGCCCTGAATGATTTCACTCCACTGACTCCTATTAGCAGTGCATCGACTAACTCTAAAACACACGGCCGGCTAGATGACTCTCTTTGACCTTGATTACAATGCAGGCTTTAATGCTTGTTTGGTGCTCTGATGTTTTTCTGACCGTTCACAGGTTCCTCCATGTGTGACCCAGATCAGATTTTTGTGGAATCTCAAACACTGTACATGCTTTTTTATTTGATTTTTCGGTCAATGCTTTTATTTTATAGATTTTTGAACAGGTAGGACAACTGAGAGACAGAAAGTGAAGTGAGAGAGAAAGTGGGAAGGGATTGAAAAGATGCCGGGATCAGGAACCTGTGTCACCCTGCACATTTGCATATATATGTTTGGTACACACGTGGTGCATCGACCACACCACGGGCTGGACTATAATATCCATGCTTAAAGAGTGAATTACTTCTTAAAGTAGCCAGGCTGGACAGACAGATGTTATTCTAACCTTGTAGTTAGTGGGAAGGAAAGCGGGGCGTTTATCCATGGTGGCTGCTATGGATATAAAGCATACGGATGGTACTTTGTCTATACACATCGTTCCAGTCGTGTTGTCATTGTAGTAACCAGTGTTGGTGTAAAAACTCAGATGCTGAAATGTGAGAAGGTGCGTTGGAGTGTGTAATGTGAGAAAGTGTGTTCGTGTTTATGTTGTAGGATGGGGAGGAAATCCTTAGGGTCGTGTGTTGAGAGTTGCATGTGTGTGGTTGGGTCATTTGCACCTCATCAAGTTAGGGCTGGTGATCATACGCTCTCACACCGGGCACAGACACTCACTGTGGGGCCTATGGGTTTAAAGGGGTCATGAACTGAGAAACCAAAATGAGCTCATGGAATAATAAAAACGAATCAACATGGTTTTAGTATTTTAACACAGCTTTTATTGGGGTCTACATAAATGCATGAGTGGAACATACAAAAGTGGAAGTGCTGTTGTAGATTGTCCTGGCTGACATATTAAAGCACACCACACTCATTATTTACAGCTCAATGTGGGTTGCTTAATCCTTAGAATTGTGGGGCCTTTTGGAGCGTTTTATTTTAACAACTTTACAATTTACTCTAATAAATGATCTATAAAACTGTATTTTTGTGTCAGTGCTTCACATAATGCTTTTCATAATTTATTTGCAATAAACACAATAATTCTACAACAGTCCTTAAATTGTACAAAAATACATTTTTCATTTTTTTCCACTGCAAAAATTGAGAATGAACAGTTTTTATTTTTATAACAAAAGTCAAAAGAGCTAAGATAAAATATACATTCATAAATCCCATCAAAAAGCAGAGACAAGGTCAAAACAAAGTTTTGTTCCATTGTGCTATTTTTTTGTGCTGGAACTTTGAAAAACACAAAACATATCACAGGTCTTTTATTTCATAGGGTTTTCCCTTCTTTGTGGCACTTGATTACACAGATTTGGAATCTGTAAACTGAAACTGAAAGACAATTGTGCATTTTCTCAAATTTCTCAATTGAATACCTACCTAAATGTAGGGTTTTTTTTCCAAATAAAAAATGCAGCAAACTAATAACCTTTTTTGAAACCTACACATTGTATTTACAATCAAAATTAAACAATTGCTGGGTTGCATCCTTCCTACTTAAATCAAGACAAGATTAGCAAACGCACCTTGCTTCCAGAGACTTTGGGTTAACTGTCATTTACTTAGTCTGCCGTGCTGTATGTAAGCAACAGCAGCTAAACATTGAAATTGGATGGTAAAGATGTTTTAAAAGCTACTGTCTGTGTTGCATCATTTCAAAGGTGTCAATATAGCAACATTCGGTAAAGTTCCAACTGACTTTATGATCATCATTTCATTTTTGTAACTTAATGCCGAATATTCAAACTGGAATGGAAATTGAATGGAATTTCTTGTAGCTCCTCATGAGGATTCAAAATTGTGGTGGTGGCTTTTTCCCACACTTCTAAACTGCATGCTCTAGGTTAATCAATTATTGTAAATTTTAAAAATTGTGTAAATACCATTTAGTGGTGAAAAACATAATTACCATTCGACCCAAAAAAATTGTTTTTAAATAAATTTTTACCAATAAATAATCTCATAACTTTACCCAAGTCAATCAGACCCACAATACATCCATATCAGAATTCATGTACAATAGGCTCCATCACAGCAGGGAATTATTTATACTTGAGATTTAGTCAGTGTGTTACTTAAAAATGTCTATAAGACGGACTAAAAATGGTTGGCAGTATCACATTTCAATGTTGTGCTGCCTCACTTCCGTCAACATATCCAGAGTGACCCACTTGCTCATGGTAGTAGTGGTTTCTCCTGAGAAAGAAAAAGGGTTACACTGGCTGCAGTCTCCTGCAACTCTGCAGCATTATAAGTTATTACCGGTCACTGGAAGCTTCTTCGCTAAGGGCATTTTCAGCATCATATCCTTGTGGTAACTCTAAAAGATATGAGACTCAAGTTTTAAAAAAAGAAAACAGTTGCATTGAATCAGAATCTCTTAGATGGTTTTATACAGAAGTACTACAGGCCTTATCGATTTCAATGATCTATGTTAAGCTAATGCTAAGAATTCTAGTGCCAGGAAGGCTGATTGGATTCAAAACTCTATTTATTATCTCGTGGGGATATTTCCTTTAATATATGTTATAAATTTTTTTTAATTCAATGAAAAGGTATTTCTTTTAGTCCTCATTAACTCCCGAAGAAAGCATCAAGGATGGTATCCAAACACTAAGAGATGATCTGCTCAAGACTGAGGTCACCGGTTCACTGTTCTTCATTAGCCAAATGAGTCAGAAGGTCACATTGTGGCCATGACCTTCTCTGCTGCCAATTACCTGAAACCCAGATTGTGATTTACGCAGGAATGAATATCTGTGAATCTGACATGTTCCTTAGGCAGATCCAAATGACCAGAGTGCTTCTAATGAGTAAAGCAAAGCAAAGAACTAACTCTGATGACATCATTTGTGTTTTAAAGATCCACTTCAATTACAGAATGAGTCTCTGGGTGTTGCTTTAATTATAGAGAGGTTTGTGAGGGAGACTGCTGATTCTGCAAATTCTGAGAGCGCTTCATTGTTTTCTCCTGCCCACATTCCACTATTCTTTCATCACTCTGTCCAAGTCAAAAGGAAAGTTCATTTTTAGTCTATAGAACCTAGTTCTGAACGTGTTTAGGTTTCTCTCTTCTGCCAAACACTGGAAATGAGGTGGAAGCAGAGAAAGTGGAAGGATATTCCGTCAGGCATGGTTTAGCCTCTTTGTTCATGGAGATCTCATTTGTCAAAGCCGGGTCGAATGTGTATTAGTTAGTTAGCAGATATTGACAGGCCACTTTGGTTGGATAAGCATCCATTGAAATCAGCGAATCAATGCTGCTAATAGCTGGTCGTTACACACTTCATGTATTTTTAGTGGAAGCACCAGTTCTGGAAGCACACAGAGACAGTGAAGATATGTACACACTTATTTCTGATGTTTGCACATTCAATTTACACTGACAAACATGCATGCACATTATGGAAAAAATGCATAAATTATTAGCACTTACATGACTTTAGCATCCGTAAAAGCCATTAAAATTAGTGACACCGGTTAAATCCATTCTTTGTTGATTACTTCTAAAGTAGCCCTGAATGGTCAAAACATCTTTAAAAACTTTTTGAAAAGCAATCAATGGTTTTTCTTTTAAAAGACAGGTTTCACTTTGCTTAAAATTTGTTTAGTTTGTATATGTAAAATTAGGATTAAAAGTATTTAAGTACATGTTATAAAAAAAGAAAATGTGTGAATTGTACTTGATTTTGAGTATATAGTTATAAAGTTTTTTAATATAGATTTTAACACATGAAATTGACAATAATATGTATTCTCCTCTTGTTTATTTTGAATACTGGTTTCGAGTTGCATCTTGTCTCATTGTGTTATGTACAGTGATGATCTGACCCCAGCTGAGGCAGTGCAGCCCCAACCTTTTGCAGTGTAATAGTAATACTTGTTCTGAAATAACTCAATTTAAACCAAACATTTGTGGTTACCAGTGTTGTTTTTGTCAATGACTACTTTAGAGAACCTATTTACGATTATAGAGAAAATAGTTGACAAACCTTTTTCTCGTGACAATAACAAGACGTCGACAAGCTAAATATGGCTCGGTTATGGAGAAAACTTGACTGATGTAAAAACTAGACAAAATATGTTAATTGCGCTTTGGGTAATTGTAAAAAATAAAGGCACATCTGCCAAATTCTGATTTTTATGTTTTCTTTTTTTTAAGTAAGGAAGATCAATTCCATTTTGTTAACACTTTATTTTGCATAATCCTTAGTAAATCATACATATATCTCATACACTTTGCTTTTGTACAGCAGAATAAAATCATACAAGAAGGTGCAACATTTACAGACTGCAATTGTGAAAGAATGATCTGCTCTCATGAACTCTCATTAACTAATCCACAGTTAACTGGGAAAAGTCAACTGTGATGGGAAAGCATATGCTCTCTGCAGTAAATCACATTTAGACTTAAGAACAGTGTGTAGATAGCTTCATGGAAAGAGTTTACATGGTTGAGCAGCTGCATTCAAGCCATACATCAGCAAGTGCAAAGCATCTGCATCTCGCAATATTTTTGGCACATGGGTTTGGTGGTTCCCAGGCAGCTTGACTGCATTGTGCCAACTGTGAATTTTGTTGGAAGGGATAGTTTTTGGCCACTTAGTTTCAGTGAAAGGAACTCTGAATTCTTCAACAGCTTGGGGATCACCCATTCTCCAGTACACAAAACAATGTCCATGAATACTTGCATAACCTTTTTTTGTGTGGAAGAACTTGACTTCCTTGTACGGAGTCCCTGAGTATGTATTAAATTAAGTAATACATTTACATTTATGTATTTAGCAGTTCGGTACAAAGTGGATTGATCAGAAGACATACACATAGAACACATTCAAGCTAGTACAGAAAGGGAATTCAAATCAGTGCTTCAGAGTTTTTTTTGTGCTTATGTTAAGTAAGTAAGTAGGTTAGGTTAGTAAGTGCTCTCGAAAGGGTAGAGTTTTTATCTGCTTTTTGAAGGCGTAATACATATGAATCACACTCCTTATTCTTGTGAAAAACATTCCCATAAGAGTCTAAGCAGTTAATAATAAAGTTGTTAATATTTTCATTCTAAAAAGTACAGTGTACCAAAATATCTTTCTTGTATTCAAACTAAGAGTTGCTGAAGCACTGATCAATTAGAGCTGGTGCTATCTCTTTAAAAAGAATGAATGGAGGCTTCTGGTGTCACGCGTATCATCCTGTGCCTGTAATTAAGTCCAATCAGTGACCTTTCATCTGCTTTCTTTTGTGACGGCCGAGCACATGTGATGGAAATCACAAAGAAAACACATTTTCTCCACTAATTGTGGGCAGCACTCAGAGTCAGTCGAGCAGGATCTTTATTTGGACACCAGATCTTGGGAGATAAATAAAGACTGTGTTAATGGAGGAGCGGCGGGCGAGTCGCGTGTGTGTTTGTGTGTCAGGGGTTTGGCCAGATAAATCATTAGATGGAAGCTTATTGGAAATGCAGGCAGATAAAAGAGTGAAGAAGCCAGTAATTGCCTTAAAGATCAGACTGCAAAGCATTAGCCCGGCTTTTACAAGGCCAAGCAGCAACAAAAGAGTCCTAATTTATGAGCTCAGCGTAAAAGAATAGCATAATTGCATTAAAAATTAATGCTAATGAGGGCTAAAACGGGGAAGGTGGTTATTATGAAAGTTTGTATTCATCTTCTTTGGCCTGAATGATGGCTGGTGGCTTGATTAATGGCTTAATTTCTATCAATTAGCTGGGCAGAAATAAATAAATAAGACTTTCCATGGAGACGGGTAAATTGAGGATCTGATTACATATCTTGGCCTGATCAAGAGACAGTGTTAGGGAGGGGGCACCGTAGAGGGAACGTCCTCGTGTTTAATTCCTATATTTTTAGGGCACAATACATTACGCAGCTGCTCAAACCACAGGAATATCATGACATGAGTATACTCAAAATATCCACTGTATTCTGTCTGGATTAAAAATAAAACAGCTAAAAAGTTCAAATCGCTTTTCTGGAGCAGGTTGCTTTATAATTTGAATGAAAGTAGTGACCTGTGTTTGAGTAAGTAGGTAACCAGGTTTTCATAATTTTCATAGTGCATATTTGTAGTGTTACATTTCTGTATTTGTAGCTGTACATTTGTAGAACTTGGTCTAAAAGACAAAGAAATAAGATGAGTAATAATTTTACAATTAAACACTTAAGCAGTTTACAACCCTGTAAGAAATTATAGTGTTCTGTTGAGATGCAGGTTTTTCTGTGTAATTTTACCTTGTTAACATCGATATTGATCGAAAAAAAAAAAATAGGTGTCACTTTATGTATACTATTAAAATCTGAAGTAAATTTTACTTATATTTTACTTTATGTGGACCAAAAACAAGTATATTTTCTCAAAATTATATATTTTTATTTCTCTATACATTTTTTATAGTTAAATACAGTTTTGTTAGATATTCCCATTTGTGAAACATGAAACAAAAATAGGGAGAGGTAATACACAGTAATTTGTACACCTGTAAAACATGTTACTACATGTGCAAAACTGGCTATGAGATCATCTTCATAATTGTCAAATTAAATCATATTTATACGACCGATTTAAACTTACCTTTGAAAGAATATCAATATCTATTTAGTTTACCCTTTATTTTGTATAAGTTAACCCTAAATAGATCGTATGTATCATTGAATTTTTTGATGAAAAGCCTATTAACAATGTTTAAATACAATTTTTAATATTTAAAGAGTTAACTTATTAAAAGACCATTTTTAATCATCTAAATATTATTCTACTTTGACTAAAACATTTTATATTTGGTGACTAAAACTAGACTAAAATGATTTTGATTATTGTCGACTAAAACTATTACATTTTTAAATGACGAAAATGTAACAAAAACTAAAATCATTTTTGTCAAAAAGACTAAGATGAAAACTCAGATGGCTGCCAAAAACAATACAACCACTGTTACTGAACACCAGCAAATCTTCTTTTGTGTTGTGTAAAGGAAATTATGTATGCAAATATATATGTATTTATTGTGAAAAGTGTAGGGATGACCAGTCCTAAGTTGGATGCAAACAAAAAAAGGATTCCAGCACCATTTTCTCACTGTCCACTTTCACAAATATCTTCTTTTTATTTTTACTGTACGCCTTCTACTGATAAATCTCAAAGGAACTTGTTTCCAGAGTTCTTGATCGCATCTTCTTTTATTGTTTACATTAAATTCTCCCTCACGAAGCTCAAACCACTTGAGGATGAGTACGTTTTCATTGTCGAGTGAAACCCATTTTCATCGTCTGTGAAAATAAGATCTCTGCAGATTTTCCATGTATTGTTGCGTGTTTGGCTGATTTGTTTCGCACCGAGATACTGCAGGGGCTTCTGTAGCTCTTTCTTTGCTCACAGATAACACTGCAGGTGTCCAGGAAAGTTTCTTCCCACTCACTTTCACTGACGAGGATTCATCAATACTCTTTATGAGCAAGAGGCAGATGTTGAGCTGTTGAATGGCCCCCTCTTGTGGTTTTATTAGAACCCTCAGCCTTTTTGCGATTTCATCACAATGAACCTCCTTGTTGTCTCTTTCATTTATGTGATCTTCAGGATAGAGAATTAAAAACTACAACCTCTGTCAGATGTGGTAGAATTAAAGTTTTGTTCTCAAATGGCTCTTTTCTAGAAAAGGTTTGTAAGAAAAGAGACATAAATGTACAAATAAAGATATCGATAGCAACTTGGATTACTTAGAATAAAACCACATAGAATTTTCTTTTGAAAGAGTGACATGGTGATGATGTCCTGTAAATAATCTCCTATATAATGTGTCGAGATTAAATGTCCACTTTGACCCGGCCTTGTGCTGATCCTGTCTCTCTCTGCCCGACAGTGCTATCGATTTTCCCCTCCTCAAACTCCATTATTGTTGATTTTGCTATGAAATACAGATCTCTCCTCTCTGGCAGCTGACAAACAGCATATGGAAGCCATTTTATCGAGCAATAATGTGTTTGTCAGAAAGTATGAGGCTTTAATGGACTTCTGGCCCAAGGTTCCGCTGTCACTGTGTTATCACTGTGTTTGAGTCGGTGTCAGTCTGGAAGAGGAGGAATAATAACCAAGTGATTGAAGCTATTCTGTAAGAGACAGTTCACTCAGGGTAAAAATGCACTCCTTGTTTGGACATCGCCTAGGGGTTGCATTCCTTTTTTATGTTCATAAATGTTTAGAAAAATGTTTAAACTACAATGGTATCTCAAGATACAAAATTAATCCGCTCCAAAGTGGCATTCTAAGACCCGGTGCAAGGGGTTTGTGATCAATGAGCAGACGCATGAGGATGTGTAGCTCCTAACAATACTAGGCCTGAAAATACCTACGATGGTTCTGGTGGAGCTTCATTTATGTTCATAAGCTGAATGATAGGACCAGCACTACTAACTCGAAAGAGAGTTAAGGTTTTGCTTACTAAGAAGAAAACAGAGCAAATATTCATTTATTCATTAAAAGAGCCGAGCGGGTATATCTATGTTGGAACAGTCGCTCATTGCCTGTTAATAGATTACATTAATTCCTCTCAGTAGCACAGAGCAGAAAGCTATGTATTTTTTCCAAGGATCTTTAGGAGATTCTGATTGTGGGAGTCAGTGCTTGGCTGTTTTGTAAATATCACAAAACAAGAGGTTTTGTTTTTGAAGGGTTCAGTAAATCATTTACTTGGTCATTTTACATTGATTTAATGCTATTAAAGTGGTCATGACATGTTGAGCCTTTTAGTGGCTATTATAGTGATTTCTAAGAGTAGATTAAATAAAAAAATCGAACCATGGACATTCCAGAACAAAAAAAAACAGGTTTCTTTTAAACACTGGTTCCATTCACTCCATTGATGAAGTCACACAAGTCAAATGGTTACGTCAAGGCTGGATTTGAAAGGCCAGATTTCCTTCCCCAAGAAGTGATGCACTATCCACACTGCAATACCTTCTCTCGTGAAATCCGTAAACGAACGCGGGCAAATCAACAAGACAGAGCTAGCGACACACAAATGTGTAACGTCAATAAATTAAGTTGGTATACCACAATGAAACATCTCCATCATTCGATGCAAATGTGGTGAACAGGCGTTTTCTTGGGGCTGAAGAATTTTTGGCTGGATTTGCAAGATCAAAAACATCAAAAAGTGCATAATTTCTACCAAAATTGTAGCACTTTTACTTGCTAGTGTTGTAGTGTTCGAGACCTATCTTGGTCTTGAGGCCAAAGAATAAAAATAATGGTGATTTTTATAAGAGATTTTTTTTATTCTAGAAGAAATACTTGAACCTTGTCCATTCTCTTTCCCTCCCTCTCCTTCCTCTTGTTCTCACAGAGGAAGTGTCTCTGGCGGAGCAGGTGAGGAGAATAAAGGAAATCGAGGCCATTGAGGATGACTCTTTTGTTCCTCAAGCTTTCAAATCATCCCGGGACACCAGGAAGGTACGCTTCTTTTTTCTTCTCATTCGTCTGCATTCTTTTATTTGATTTCTTTTGCTGGTCACATTGGGATTGTCTACAGAAATGAAATGATCTGAATGAACCCGTTTGTCCATTGAACCAGCGGCTCTGTTCACATTCACCAAACAAAAAAACAAATCAGATCAGTGACAAACGCTCACAAATCGGCGAGCTCCAAGACAAAAGATGACAGCTGAAATAAAACCACATGATCGATTACTGCACAGATGAACTGAACATTGCTGGACCAATGGGAGATTTGTTTAAGATATTTAAATATTTCATTTTTCCTATTGAAATATTTATTTTTTTTTTATAATTTTTTATTTGATTGTCATTTTTAGCTTTACTCAACATTTATTATCTTGAAACTGGTTTTAAGTAGACTGATATTCTTCAGACAGAAAGGTTTGATGTCCAAAGAAATGGACAGAAGAACAATAAATTAAGCAATAGATTTCTTAGTACTTATATGTACACATAGGTATAAACACACTTGTCCTGAATCAATAAAATGAACCTTTTGTGAACGTTTTGGGGGGGGGGGGTTTCAAGAAAAAAAATTATTAAAAAATGTTGTGATCAGATCTCATTCATATGTGGAAAAATATCAGCGATGCAAATCTTGGTATGGACTAGACAGTCTTTTCTAAATGAACTCTGGTGTGCTTTAATTGAAACATGGGCAGTACTAAAAGCTCCCTCTGTGCCACATTTCATATCTTCTTCTTTTACTCCTGTTCCCAGTTTGGGGGTCGCCACAGCAAATCAAGTGCCACAATTCACAATCACATGGTGGACAAAAAAGTACTGGAAAACGCACATGTGTCTGTAATAAACCCTCTTCCTGTAGTTCTTCTAACCAGACACCAGTACAGTATTTCACTTCAGCTAACAGTAGCAACATCCCGAAAATTCCATTATGTGCAGACAGAGATAGATAATAAAGAAAATTAAAGAAAGCCATTTTTTTCAATGGTGCTATATATTTTTATTGGCAGTTGACTGAAGGGTCGGAGGTGAAAACGGAGACAGACTCTGTGAAAGAAGAAACCAGTGCCCTACCGACATCCATCACTTACCACCAGACCGACAGCCTGGCACACCACAATGTAAGTTTTCTGTGTGCAAATAAAACAGATGAAAGGTGAAAAGTCCCAGTTTAAACGGAGCATTTACACACTGATCAGTTAGTGCAACACAGAAGGCTACCCAAATAGTGCGTTCGGATTTCTAGAAGCAGACGTGAGAAATACCCGGTTGACTTACTTCTGGAGTGAATGCAAAGTGCTCAAAACTTCACACATTTGTGAATCACATGATGCAATTTGGGTAACCCACCTATTGTTTAATTTTACTTTTAAATATAATGGTTTTAAAAACAAACATTACAAGAGTTATGACATAATTTGCAAGAAAATGTGCAATCATCTTCAATTTCTTTTACCCCAAAATGGCGCCATATAGTGGTGAAAAGAAGGGATAACCCTTGGAAGTACAAGACCTGTGAGATGCCTTGAGTACAAAAAAGCACAATAGAACAAAAAGTGCTAGGAACAGTGTATAAGGATTAGGAGAGGTTTGCCTGTTTTTATATAAAATTTGCACATTGCTTTAACCTTGTCTTTGCTTTTTGGGGGGATTTATGAGTTTATTTTGTCATAAAACATAAAAATTGTTCATTGTCATTTTTTAAGATTTTTGCTGTGAAAAAAATGACAAAATCTAATACTTCAAAAGTCTGTATTACAAAAATTAAAAAATTTATTTTTGTACAATTTCAAGATTTACAAAATATTTGTAAAAAAAGTATCATTTATTAGAGCAAATTGTAAAGTAGTAGAAATAAATTTTCTCTACACATCGACCCATTTTTTTAAAGGTTGGGAATAACTTATCACAAAAGCAAGAGATCCATAAATAACTGAAAGATCTGGTACCATACAGTGGAAAAGCAAAGTTGACCATATATTTGTAGGTTTTTAGGAGCCCTCAAATTCAAAATTGAATTGTTTACCAATAATATCATCAGAGCATTGGTTTCCAGTATTTTCAGTTGTGAAAATGTTGTGTGCTGAGGATAAAGTAAGGAAAGCACAAAGCATCTGGGGAAACTAAACCTTGGCAGGGTTTTTTGGATACTCTGGGTGCCTTTGAGAGGAAGCCAATCAATAATTTTCTTCCTCTAAGACTTACCCAAACCCCTCACCCTGTAGCAAAGAGCGCATTTTCATTGATACTAGCAGGCAGGGTTTCTCATCTCTCTCTGCTCCGCAAACCTGGTTATGAGAGAGTGATGCAGATGAGCTGCACAGATGATATATGGCACCACTCTGCCTGAGGCAAATACCCCCTCCAACACCTCCAATCTCCACTAATCATTCAATCATTTACCTCCAACACCTACTGTATCGACTGTGATCTGAAGCTAATATCTGCACATTACTAGCTATCGTAGGTGTGCCTACTTACACTACGCCTTAAATGCTTGTAGTGCTTATTTCAAGAAGTACATAGAGTTGGCATTTGCTTCCACTAGAGGTCGCATTTTAAAAACAAGCACATGCTATTCTTTGTCTATGCAATGGAATCACCTGTAAAAATAGACGACTTACTGTTGAAGGCGACGTTACACCCTCATGCATGTTTCTCAGTTAAACCAAGCCCATAACCCAATGACACATTCGTACACTGTGTGAGGGAGGTGATCAGTCTTTCGAACACACAGATTTGATTTCACGCCACTCCCGCTTTTTACAATGAAAGAAATGAGTGATGAGTAGAGGAGAAGAATCTGCAACTTCCAAACTTAAGGAACTCATAAGCAGAACTAATGCAGGAATCACTCAAATCCAGCTGACACGTCTGTGTGCATGTGTGTATTAGCCTGTCTGATGCGTTTATGATGCAATCGCTGTTACACTTCCTGCAAATCAAATCTGTGCTGCGATTGGCCTATATTGAGGGAAGCAAGATGATTAGAGCGCAGCATTGAATCCGTTTACAGCTGATGGGAGAGATCCGTTTCTCAGTTTGACAGCTGAACTTAAAAGTTCTTGGCCGTTAGCGGACTCTTGCTAACCTCTGACTGAAGGAACTATCTAAAATAAACAAATTAAATCTTATCTGTTTAGGTAAATATTTGTTTAGCTCTTCTGATATATCTTTTTTAGAGTAGAGAATGGATTTTACTTGAGATATATCATGATATGACTGGACTTTATAAATGAAAATTCTGCCATGTTTGGTGTAGCACCGAAGATATGATAAAGCGATGGAATAGTGGTTGCGTTTACTTAATTGCCTGCTTGGTTTTACAACACTACAGGCTGTCGGATCCCCCAATGTATAGTAGATGGATTACTGGGGTACTGATTGATTTTTAGCCCAAATATATAACATTTGCTATTTGAGGTTCTAACCATAAATTTCCTAAGACCCACTGAGGAGCTTCACCTCACGTATGACTTATTGTTTAAAATATTTTTTTTTTCTTTTAAAGGGCAAATAAGTAGGCAGTCCTTTCCTTTTGTCTCTTTCTTGTCTTCAACATTCTGTTTTCTTTCAATTTATCCAGCTAATTTTAGGTGTTTTCGGGTTATTGAGTAGGTAAGAATTATTGATAAATGATGATTTAGTGTGTTAATTATATCAACACCTCAAACTGAGCTCCTTACAATTGCAAAGTATTGTCAGGACTAAACATTAAAACGGCAGGTACCAATAAGAACTCAGCCTCATTTGTCTATAATTATGTTGCTGCATAAAACACAAAAATGGTTTGTCAGAATAGTTTTTGGCTGCATCTCCCCTTATTTTCAACAGATGACATACAAAATCAAGTTTAATTAATCTTTCAAAATTCTCGAGTAGCCAACACAATTATTAACTGTAAGTTTTACTTTCTAAAACATGTAAAGCTAAATTCAAAACCCAAAACTTGTCAGAGCTCTTTGTGGTAACAACATTGCAAGTGGACAAAATGAAATGAGGCTGCAATGTTTAATTCAAAAAGAACGAACTTGATGTTTCCCTTTTACTTCCCTGCATCACAAAACACACCTTTTTTGGGTTCCACTACTTTTGATTTGTGGGGTCATATCTTATATTAGAAAAACTTGTAAAATATTGTTATTTTCCTGCTAAATTCAAGTGTAATCATAAATTAATAAACTGAAAATCTGTAAATAATGCTATTTGCATTCATATATTTAACTGAAAATTCATGTAAATATAATGGTTTTCCATGTAAATGATTTACAATTTTTGTTAAATTTTCATTTTTTGATAATGAAAAATAAATGTCATTCAAATCTAAACTTAATTATATAATTAGATTTAAATATGATCATTTTAATAATATTTATAAAATAAATATTAAAGTATTATAAAATAAAAAAAAAATCCATAAAACCTAAAGCAACAAAAGTGGGGGGGGGGGTGTTAATCAGGGCAAGGCATAGAGTCAGAGACAGGCAAAATATGGAATGTGGAAGCGAGATTGAGGGAAAAGTCTTCCAGCCAGTAAACTCAGTCAGCATCTGTGCTTAACAAAAGGAATAAAATGACCCTGAACGTGAAATAAAAACACTAGACATGGGCCTCTAGTAACTATTTGCATACGTTCAAGTCCTCATTTAAGACAACCATCAAAGAGGGGTATTTAGGTCAATCACTTTAAATACAGGACTGGGACAGGAAGTGTTGACTCAAGGAAGGCACTGGAATATTCAAGCAAAAATCACATGGCCGACTAAAGGACACACAATCAGCGCCAGTGAACACAGGAGACAAGGATCTGCAGGTGAATAAAATGACGGGAAACGATAAAGAATACACAAAGCCTCAAACTTTGAGATTTTAGTTAGAAGTGGCTGCATCTCGCAGGAGAATCATTCAACTCTAAACTGAATCAATAATGTGTATTGTGCAAAGGAAGACATGCGTAGAGGGGATTGAATGAAAATCTCTTTCCTCTTTTTATCAGTTGTTCATGGATAAGCAGGAGGCTGAGAGGCTCTGGCTGAACAGACTGGTTTTACTGCGTCAGGAAAGACTCATGGGAAGTCCAGTTTTCTGAGGGATGTCCAGAATCCCTCAGAAGAGCTTGTAAAGAACCAGACCCACACAGAAGAGCATTTACCACCTGTCTCTCAGAAAGGAGCCATTGCGCCATCTCCTGGTTTTACTGGGAAGTAAATGAACCAAACCATAATTTTTTGGGGCATTCATGCTCAAAACACACCTGCAGAAGATAACAGAAGCTAAATAAAAGAGATCTTGACACAATCACCTGCATCTCAGTTGATTCAATGTTTCTGTAAGGCTGTGAAAACAAAATCTTTTCCTGTTTCCTGAAGAAAACTGTTTGTCTGTGATGATTTTATTTGATGTATTGAGTTGTTATCAGAGGATTAAATAAAGTTGTATGAGATTGAGTGATGGTTATGATGGTGTTGGTGGATTTATATTTTCAGTGTTTCCATTTTCTCATCATAATGATTGATCTCTGTAGTTTGTATTGGTTTTTGCTTTCACAACAATAGATGTTTTTCAGTTAATTTGACTTTTTGTTTTGTGTTGGTATGGTTAAAGACTTCTTTCTTTAGAAGAGAGCTCTGAGTGACCGATTCCTGAACTCCAACAGCCTGAGTCACTCGTGTTAAGTAAAACCTGCAAGAGACATCCTGCACATCCTGGTTTATATTGGTTCTAACGGAGGAAGAGATGGCACCTGGATTTCCAAATACCTGATTAGGTTTTCTTATGTGATTCAACATACATCTCATTGCTGACAGAACAGTTTGGGCTTTTCTCACAATCTCTTACTTTGAAGAATGTCTTTGTGTCTGGAATGCCTTATGAAAGTGAAGGTACTCCTGACTTTACATAAACTCTAGAAGATTAAACTTTTAGAAGCAACCTACAGATTTAGAATCTTCTGTTTAGAGAACCAACTAAAAACGTTTTTGATAATAAAACTTCAAAAAAGTAAAAAAAATATAATTTTCACTTTTTTAGAGAGTAGTAAAATATCTCAAATTTTTTGTGTTTTTCACCATTCTTCACGTGTGGAATTGATGAGTATTAATAGCGTACTGTACCAAAAAGTTTAAGAAGACCTACTTTTTTAAGAGAGCAAAAAGTTTGGAGGTCTGACTCAAAATTCTTCAAAATTGTATTTTATTCTGATGAAAACTTTAGTTACTTTTTGTGCGTTTTGGTAACAGTTTGATTCAATCACGAACATTAATATGTTACACATTAATATTCGAGTGATTGTTTCTCTTTATTTGTTATGAGACACATTGTAATGTTTCACTTACCTTTGAAAAAGTATAACTATAGAATAACACAATCTGCATCTATAGTACTAGCCACTCCAATGAAAGCATCAGTGTTTAGCAGTTTCAGACTCTGCAGTAAGTTTATGAAACTGGGATTTTAAGAATGAAGAAGTAAACCCTTTAATTTTTTTTTTCCTCTAAAGAGAAGTTTTTTTTCCTGTAGAGTTACCATCACACAACACATCCTTGTCACGTAGTTCATTAAAATGTAGAGTTTCCCTACTTTTAAATGTTTGTTACAAGGTAATTAAATGACTGTATATAAATAGTATAAGTGATTTTGATTATAAAAATTGAGAATTGTGTCACCTGTATCACACCAGTTGGAAAAAATTAGAAATGTTTAGGAAATTTACACAAAAGCAGATTTGCCCAACATTTGAGTTACAAAAATAACCCAGCAGCTGAGTATGAAACTTAAAAATAGCCAAATAAGAAATTTCGGGTTTCAAATAAGAATACACACCCTACTCAAAAATGGTTAACAATGTCATAGTTTGTGCACTACCGCTTTAAAAAGAAATACTCTATTAAGCTACTCATAAAAATGCCTCAAGCTGTTGCATAACAACTTTCTAATCTGCTGCTCTGAATCAAAACGTGCGGCGTTCACCGGGTTCTCTGGGCACAGGTTTGCGAGGAAATTGATGTTTAAATGCTTTAAATATATTAATCCGCAATTGGAAGTATTAGCAATTGTAGATAAAGGTCTTTAAAGTAGATTCTCAATAGTCTGAACGTATTGGAAATCTGTCCTGTCATGAGGCAAACCATCCCCACAGCCGGTGTCCTGTTGGAACACTGACGCCATGAACCGCACGCAGCACGTCGCGTCATGGCGCTCGGACGCTGACCAGTCCACCTTACAATGGGCGCTATGTGTGTCAGTTTACTCATCCTCTCTCTCTCTCTCTCTGTGTGTTTAGAAAGCTATTTTATCCGCACTGCGACTGAGTAGAAGTTACTTTCAGTTTCGTTTAATAGGCGTTTCACAACCCTGGTTATCTACGTGTTGGCTTTGATTACGGAGCTCTACTCTCTGAACGGGACTCTGACATTTGGATTTATATTCATGTTGGGTTTTTAGCACAGTAACAAGCGATGAAGTTTGTTTGGAATGTGTTTCTGGCGCTCGCGCTCGAGCTGACGCAGATTCGGGGTCTTCAGAGAACATTCTTCATTGGAATCCGGGAGGAAGAGTGGGACTACGCTCCCAGCGGGAAAAATCTGATCAATAACCAAAGCTTTGAGCAAGACCTGTAAGTATAAATATAATATAAATACAGTACCTAAAGTACAACCCAGATCTCTATTATCGCAATGTTATTGAGAATATCATTCTCACTATCAGTTAATTGGCAGTTAAACAAGATATCCGCGCTTAGATTTAGTCAAATATCTAAAGTCAATTCGACAACACTAACCAATAAATGATTTCCTCTTTCAGCCATGCATCAGTTTTCCTATTAGATGGTCCTACTCGGATTGGACGGGTGTACAAGAAGGCAGTGTACAGAGAGTACACGGATGCTTCCTTCTCCACAGAGGTGCCCAAACCCTCCTGGCTGGGCTTTCTGGGGCCCATCCTGAGGGCCGAGGTGGGTGATGTCATGCTGGTGCATGTGAAGAACTTTGCCAGCAGACCTTACTCCCTTCATCCACATGGAGTCTTCTACAAGAAGAATTCTGAAGGTTGGACTAGCTTTTGTTTGGTTGTTGTTGATGTTCAGGTGAATACTGCATTGTAGGTGGCATCAAGGATCATTTCTGATATTGAGCTGAAAATTTGACTAAAACAAAAGAGAGTGAATATGTTTGAAACCTCAAAAATGTATCTGCTTTTATGTTTATAATGTAGTAATGAGCAAGTTATTATTGTAGGGTTCATTATTCTTCTATCCTTTTGCTTCACTTGGGTTGTAGAGTACTAGCAACTCTATTGAACCATTATTACATCTTTATTCCATTAAAACAATACATTAAAGGGATGTTGTTCTTAAACGATACATTTTTACACATAAAAGAAGATGCGGTGATGTATGCAGGTTTCGCATTAGTTATTTGCTGTATTTGAGTGATTTGGGAGAACTGTTTGTTTACGTGTGTGAACTAATAACTGTATGGGGTGAAATCATACATGTAATATAAATGCTATATCCAATGAATACTCAGCTTGAACTGTGAGTTCTAAAGTTAGAGGGGTCATCACCTAGAACTGTGTGCAAGCAGAATCAAACACTGAAATGTTCCATGAGTCATTGGAACTCAGAGATTGCTCTAAGTTTACATACCGGTAATTGTTTTTTTAAAGTGTCAGACAGTTGTTATTTCTAAACATATTTTGTACACTTAGAATGAGTTAATCTTGATTAAAAAGGACTTCATTTCCTATAGACCTATACATTGCTGTGATCTACACAAAGGATCATAATTTGCCATCAAAAACCGTAGTTAAAAACGAAGTTACTGACCACACTGTGAACTTTGTGCACCATTGCACCTGTAATTGTCAATTAAAACAGTTTTTTTAAATAGTGGCTATAGCCCATAATCTCATAAACACTCAAAAACACTTTTAAGTCAAATTGCAAAGACAAACAGAAAGCAATCCTTTATCTTCTTGTAAAGTGTTTATGACACTGTGCACAAATCCTCTTTTTTTGTTCCTTAATTCGGAATCAGTAACCAAATGAGTGAATCGTACACAAACTGATCTCGTTTTTATTTGGATTCTTCTCATTTTAACCACCAAACAACCTTTTTCATTTCATTTTGGTTTTACATGTACACATTTAGCAGACATAAGAAGTGGTAGAAAAAGTGATATTTTCAGAACAATTAAGTGCTTATAGGATGCATGTAATGGCTTTCGAAACAGAAGAGTTTTTGTGGAATAATGTTCCAGGCCCAAATTGAAAAATTAGTTTTTTACTAAGGACAAAAAAACATTTAAAATGAAAAAAAGATTCTGTGTTCATTATGTTCATTTGAACACTTTTAAAACGCCTGTTAAATGCTTTTTTGCATGTAACATTAACAATCGAAAAAGTAAAACACCTGTTATATAATGTTCATTTACATGTTTTTCCACTTGCAACAGATTACAGTAACTTCTAATGTTCTAAACGTAACAGAAACTACATTTTAATCTCATAACTGTGAATGTTGTTTGATTTTAAACACATAAGCTTCCACGCTGGTGTTCCCTGTACTCTGCTATCATCCTGAGTTTATCTCTGAGTCGTGACGGCAGTTTGGAGTCAGCTTGTTCTGCACATGCTGTAATCCAGTCAGAGAGCAATAAAGCTGAAGTATGCAGCGAAGTGTCAGAATGCACGTCGATACTCAGCTCTTCAAAGGGACAGATACCGGTGACTCAGCAGGTCAAAGGTCAGCCCAGGAATGACCCCAGACAGCTTAAAGAGACAAATCATTTTACAAAACATTATAACAACATATGATTTCAAGTGTCTATGTGTTTATAGTTACACTTGAATGACATCTAAATCAAATATATTAAATGTTAACACATGAATGCCTCTGCTGTGAGAAAATTGAGGGAAGGGCGGGGATCTGAAACAAGAGAAAGACGCGAAGAGAAGAAGAGACAAAGCAAGTCTTCTTTTATTCCTCCAGTGACCATGTGGCCTAAGCCCAAATCTGAGGCACTGACCAATCAGCAGCCCCCAACTTCCCCCGCTGCAAGAAAGGTGTACAATAGGAAAGCTCTTGATTCTCACATTAACCCCGTAAAACCTGATCCTTATCAGCGCCAGAGTGTCTTCAGGAATTCTCTCTGTACTTTTAGTCCAAGAGACATTGTTTGCAGGATAAACAAAGCAGATTTTGTTGTTTTTCATCCTGACTATTTGGTAGTCATCTTTTGATTTTTGTTTTAGGATAGACTTCAATGACAAAATAAGAGATTTATCTTTATTTCTTCCAGGGTTTTATTGAAAAATTAGTGTAAAATATGTATGCAACTGATACTTGATAACTTATTCATACATCAGGGTTCGTGTGTATGGGAACTGATCAAATGTGTGCAAAACTTTCACATGTAAGTCACTTTGGTTTAAAAGTAGCATAACTGGTTTTGCATAGTGTTCTTGATTTAGCTTATATTGGTCATCTACACCCCCGGCTAGAGGGCCATCAGGTGTGTTAGACCTGGAGGGGATGTGTATGAATAAATTAAGTGTATAAAAAATGTAAATGTAAAAAAATTACCTTTAAAGAATTTTGTTGATTACTTTGTACAAAAATTTCACAACAAACCCACAAATCGAGAATAGTTTTTTATGTTTTATTCTAAAAATCAAAGCTATAAACAAAGAATCTATAACATCTGATCTTAAGAACATGATGTACCTCTAAAAAAGTCACGGTTTAAATTGAAAATTTATGGTATAGATATTGGGCGGCATGGTGGCGCAGTGGGTAGCACTGTGGCCTTCACTGTGGCCTTCCAGTTAGAAGGTTATCGGTTCGAGGCTCACTAGTGACCTTCCTGGAAGGAGTTTGCATGTTCTCCCCGTGCTTGCGTGGGTTTCCTATGGGTACTCCAGTTTCCCCCACAATCCCAAAAAACATGTGGATGTTGGCCACTCACCCAATGTGTGCTGGAGACCCCCGTGACCCCCGAAAGGGAAGAAGCGGGTATGAAAATGAATGAAAACCCTTTTATCATTTTATATGGAAATGCTACTGATCTAGTTCGATTCAAAGATCTATGCTTAGATAATGCTAAAAGTGCTCTAGCTAGGTCTGTAGAGTGGCTGCCAAAATGGTAAAACACATTATCTCAGGTGTAGTTGGGTAGTGTCAAAAAAGTGGAGTTTTCCTTAAAGATTTGTAAAATACGTATTCAAGTATTCAGAAATCTCTTTTTCTGACCCTGAATTGATCGTATTGACAGGTGCATTGTACCCCGATGGCACATCTGGTCATGATAAGAGGGATGATGCAGTGTCTCCTGGTGAAAACTACACTTACACATGGGAGGTCAAGCCAGAGTTTGCCCCGACTGATGCAGATGCCCAGTGTCTGACCTGGGTGTACCACTCACATAGAGACGCACCAAAAGACATCGCTTCAGGACTCATAGGAGCACTGCTGACCTGCAAGAAAGGTACAGAATCATACTTTCTTTGGTAAATTATTTGAGATTCATTTCACCAAATACAACATAAATCAGAAACATAGGAAAGGCATTGTTTATAAACTGTTTCTCTCGCTCTCAGGCACTCTGAACTCCCGCCACAAGCGCTCGGATGTGAATGAGGATGTTATATTGATGTTCAGTGTGGTGGATGAGAATTTGAGCTGGTACCTGGAGGAGAACATTGAAAAGTTCTGCTCTGACCGAGATGAAGCGAAAGAATTAATGGAAAACACAGAAGAGGAGTTCAGGGAATCAAACCTGATGCACTGTAAGAGCTTCAATCATCTACTCACATACACATTAAACATTCCTCGTTAGGATCCATCTTGTGTATAGTGAAAGCAGCTTACATTGGATTATAGCAGTCTAACGTGTTGGCTTTAAACCATCCACAATGACCCAAACTCACTTTTTAAAGCATTTATGACCTTCTTTTCTCTGTTGAACACAATGTCTACTTGTATCCTACATAACTGTTTTAATTTTTAAGTTTCACGTTTTCAGAATAAATTCAGTTTGACCTTTGTTAATGTCTGGGTGCCAATGGTTTTCAGTTTGATCACCTAACAGGGGTCCATGTGTTTTGCAAACTCACTGCAGAATACTCTTTTTAAAATGCCATGGTTTAAAAACTCCCACTGGTTGGAGTAGGAAACTCAGAATCAAAGACTAGGAGATTTTGGGGTAACAGAACAAGTTTAATGTTTAGAGCTGCAGACATCCAAAATCCTTCAACACAGCAAACTGAAACATTCTTTCTTAAACCAGTTAAACACTGGAAACCTTTGGGGGCTGCCCACAAAAGGAGTGGTCAGTTCAAAGCATGATCAGATAACAAAAGACTGTAAATCAAATAGCACCTACCTAATTCCACCATCACCCAACATGGACAACATACATTAGCTGGTATTATGTAAAAAGAGTTTGTCTATCTTAATAAGCAATTCTCTGTAAATCACAATCATTAACTGATGAATCTTAAATACCAAATGCAAAGTTAACTTTTGGCCATTGTTAAATAGTTATGTAGTAAAAGCATAGCTTACAAAGGATTTTTTTTTATTTTTTGGAATAGTCTTTACAAGGTTTTTGAGTGTCTGTGTGGATGCAATTTTTTATTTTTTATTTTTGCGAAATCAAAGATGAATTATGTTTATTTTCACCGTATTTACCTGCTGTATCTTGCAAGTGTTGGGCTGTTAAAACATATTTTTGAAATGTTCCTAATCTGAAAGCAATTGAAATGGCTTTTATTTACGGTAAGTCTTATATTTAAAGGAAATCTTAAAATGACTGAAAATCTCCTTCTGATTTGTTTTCAAATATTTTTAATGGATGCTTACTCATTTATTATAACTTAGATCTGATCAATAAATATTTAATAGATAATTTATAGTAAAAAAAGTGCAGTTATCTGATTGAAATCATACATATTAGTCCTTTGTAATCTTATTAAAAAGAAAGATACCCAAATGCTTGTACATGAACTAACAATGCTTGAATTTGATCTTCTTAATTCTAACAAACTCTGCAAACTGTTACCAAGCCCTTAAAATGTTATTTTTAGTTGATGATTCACTAATTTTGGAAAGTACCTTCAGCTTGATCTCTTGGAAAAGTTTTGTTTCGGTTTTGATTTCCAGTATTCTTTGTACATTCCCTGAAATGCCGTCACAGTTGAGTCACTGAGACTCAGGGATTTGTCTAGAGGATCATTACAGCTCATGTCTTAATATTTCTCTTGTTCTTTACACTTGTTAATGGTGGTTTGAACCAACTTTGGTTCTGTAGTTCCAGAGTACTGTAATTTTAGTTCCACCCTACTTCCAGTTTTTCCAAACCATTTCATTTAATTCATCAAAGTGCCACACCACAGTACACGACCCAGGGCTCTGAATATATCAAATTAAACTTTAACCTGAGCACTTGCCTTTTAAAATCAGACAAATCATCAGCATATATCAGGTACTCAAGCAAGGCTTTTACCCAAATTTGTTTAGGCAAATTCGACCCTAACCTTAGCTCTGGAGGAAGATTTACAGCTTCACAGAATGGCAAGCAGACGTTCATGTGAGGGAGAGTTTGTGACAATCATGTTTGAGATGTAGACAGGAGCCATATTATGCAGAGTTTAACAAGTTAAACATTTAAAACTGATGCAAAAGCAGTTTGCCAGTGCACCGTAAATAGAATCTGCGTTACGTGACTACTCCCCTTAATTAACGTCCACCTCCAGACCAGCTTATACTTTACTTCATAGTTTCTGCTTAGATGCACCTGCCAAAAATGGTAACTTTTGGCCGTGTAAATGCAGAACGTATGCTCTGTGATTGATCAGTTTGGTCATATTTATGGAGTGATGTCAGACATATCTGAGTTGAAAGAAGGGACTAACTATATTATCATCTGCTCTTTAACTTTTAGTTCACTGTTAATCAGAACTTCTAGTATGGAACTGGAAATATTACATATTGCAGTTTCAACCAGTAACAAACAAGCAAATATTTTACAAAAAAGCCTCTTACATTCCGCTGTTTCATCTTGTTCAACCCTCTCTTTCTGTTGTTTCCCTTAGCGATCAATGGCTATGTTTATGGGAACCTGCCCTCGCTCACTGTGTGCTCAGGGCACCTGGTGTCCTGGCATCTCTTTGGCATTGGTAACGAGGTGGACATTCATTCAGCGTACTTCCATGGCCACACACTGCTGGACCGGTCACACCGCACTGATGTTCTCAGTCTGTTCCCGGCCACTTTTGTTACTGCTACAATGATCCCCAGAACAACAGGGAAATGGCTGCTGAGCTGCCAGGTCAACGATCATGTGCAAGGTAAAAACAACAGCCCTGTTGTAAACTCTGGACTACAAAGCATTGTCTGTAAAAGTTGTTTAGAAATAAAGGTAAATATGATCAATTAGAATTTAATGTTTTGATAAATGTTTAATAAATATAATTTAAATAAATTGGCGATTTGAAAACTTCATTTGTTATATTAAATCAATCTAAATAAGGATGTTAGATTTCGACATTACGTTAAATATGAATTAAATTACATTAAGTTTACTTAGATTGAAATTGAATTTGACTTGTGTTTTAATTTAATTTATGTTAATAAATTGATAAATGTTACAATTTCAGTTCACTTTTTTACAAAAATAATTAATTGCAAATTAATCTAAAGTAAATTATACATTCAAATAATTCAAATAAATGACTAATCCAAGTCAAGTGATAAATTTAATTAAAATAAATGATAAAATATAGTAAATGAAATTACAATTAAACATTTAAATCAATCACTAATTTACATACAGTAAATTACTCATTTGATAAATGAATAATTCAATTAAAACAAATGACAAATTCTATTACAATTCAATGTATTAGTTAAAAATAAATAATTAGTTTAATTAAAACAAATCACAAATGTATTACAATTCAATTCAAATAAATGTCAAATTCTATTAAAAAGACTAAATAAATCGCTACTTCAGTTAAATAAACAAGAAGTACTACGTAAATGAAAATCCGAATTCATTCATTTTCCGCTTACTCCCTTTTCGGGGTCACAGGGGTCTGCCGGTGCCTATCTCCAGCGCACACTGGGTGAAAGGCAAGGGTACACCCTGGACAGGTCGTCAGTCCATCGCAGGGCAACATTCACACACACATTCAGACCGAAGGGGGAATTTAAATTATTTAATTAAAGTGTAATCTTCACTCATTTTCCTGAAGAAGAATTTCTTTTGATGGTTTGCATGTGTTTTTCTCTTCCCGCGAGCAGCAGGTATGCAAGCGTTCTATGAAGTGTCTTCCTGTGGCTCCTCAGTGACTGTGCCAGCAACCTCCGGCTCTGAGAGACACTTCTTCATCACTGCTGAGGAGGAATATTGGAATTACGCTCCATCTGGGACGAATTACATGGAAGGTGGACCTCTCGACCAAACTGATAGGTGCCAACTGTAACTGGAGGAGATTTAAATCTTTGAAATTCGAATTGAATCTAATGTTTAATCTCTCCTTTTACCTGCAGCGACTCTGAACCATTTTTCAGTCGTGATGGTGGCAAGTTGGGAGGAACATATCTAAAGGCTAGATTCAAGGGATACAGGGATCAAACATTTACTGAGGAGATACATCGCGCTGGCTCAGATTTGCATCTTGGAATTATGGGTAAATTCCTTGATATTCAGTTTTAATTTTAACTTGGCACGAGGAGAAAGTGACCATCCTTTTAATGGATAAGCAGGTCCTTAGTAGATCTTTAGAGTGCTCACCATTTAAATCAACAATTACTCCGTGGAACTCCAGTGGTTCAATCTTGCAAATTATTATTGGGTTTTTTTTTTTTTTTACAATAATTTTTACGTTTTATCCTTGTTTTTGGAGTGCAATTAACTCAAACGGCATGTGATCTTTTAGGATAACTTTCTGCGTTCTGTATCATACAAAGAGAAAATGCTGAATAATCTCTTCAATCCAGGTCCAATCATCAGAGCTGAGACTGGTGATGTCATCAATGTCAAATTTTTCAACAAAGCCAAGCACAACTACAGCATTCAGCCTCATGGTTTGCATTATGAGAAGGCCCATGAAGGAGCAAGGTATCAAGATGGTACGTCATAGACATCAGCAATGTTTAACCAAATATGGTATCTCTGTAAATAACTATTGTTTATTAAGATAAACCCTAATATTTATTCCTTAATGGGTTGAACTTTCATTTATATACATTGTACGGTTAATGCCGTTTTAATTCATTCAGGCACTGTTGTTCCCACACAATTTAGCTTCAATATTCAAGAAACACGTCTCATTGGGCGAATTAGACAGATTATTTATGCAAATAAAACTGTTTATAAAGAAGTGCAAAATTTCTTTCATTTTGTGTCATTTTATTTTCACTAAATTTATATACTTAATCAAATTACAACTTTTCTAGCTGAATGATTAACATATAATGTCATGAAAAACAGCTTTTAAATTGAGTGAATTTCTCTGCGAGTAAAAAAAAACAATAGCTGAAATAAAAATGTTTTCAACACACAATGGAAAAGTTTGGAAATGCGATTGGCTGGAACAGGGAAATAAGATAAAAAAAAGAGAATTAATAGACTCTGAAAGTGCTTTTTGACCTTATAGGCATTCAATCCTGTTGTTGGAAACAACTAAAATGACAATATAAGCTTTTTGAATACAAGGACAGGTACACTTTAATGTTAAAAATTATGATTACGTGTATGAACAGCTGGCACAGCATTACTGAATAGTAATTTCCTCCACATCCATCAACAATAAAACTCTAACTGATACAACTTTATCCATTCTTATATGACATCAGGCACCCATGGTTTTCAATCGAGGTCCGTTCACATAAAATGGTGCAAAAAGAAACTTCTTAGCTTCTATTTTTACATTCGATTACTTGAGATGGCTCTTAATAAATCCATTTTTAAATAATCTAAACCAGCTCTTATATGCGACTATTGTGGTTTCTCGAGTTATGACTCTTTTGAAATGGATTAGAATTAATTTTGTATTTATTATTTGAAAATGTGAAATTTGTCAAATTTAAGAATTGTCAGAAAACAATCATGGAGTGCAATGTAGCAGATAAGGCACAGGGATGACTTTGTGGGCCACAGAAGGAACCAGCTACAAAGATAACTCCTGAGGAGTACAACATTGGGACTGAAGACAGCGATTACACTGCAATTATAATTTTAATGACTTTTCATCTTCTCACCAGGTACTAAGAAAGACGGTGCTTCTGTATCCCCTGGCCAGATTTTTACATATCGATGGAGGGTTGTGGAAGGCCCGTCTGAAAATGATCCTCCTTGTATTTCATACTTGTATTATTCCGCTGTGGATCCAGTTCGGGATACTAGCTCTGGATTATTTGGACCCATTCAAGTGTGCAAGAAAGGGGTTCTTGATGGAAGTGGCCATCAGGTAACACATTTACAAACTCGTATGTTCACAAAACTAGGGGCTGAATAGGAACCTTGAGAATTTTTAGGAATTCCATAAGAATTATTTTGCAGCCTTAGTTCAAGTCAGACTAGAGCAAAACTGATTTCAAAGGGAACTCTATTGAGGTTCACTCTTGTCTTGTTTATTTTTTATTGTGGCTGAACTCTTTATCTATAAAGACACCAGAATCTTGTGTCTTTGTTATTGTAGAGCTGAAGAAAGCTGTGCTTTCAAGGGGCTGACATACACAACCATGTCTTGTCGCTCAGCATCAAAGCTCTCTGCTAACTTGTCATGTTTCTTGTAAAGCATGGGAGGTTGCATAGAGTAAGCTATACATTCTATACATTTCTGGCACTGGGTTTTACCTCTACATTTTGTGTCCAGTCATGTGTTGTTATTTAAACATGATGAGTGAGATCTTGTTTGTGTTTCTTTCACTGGACAGTGGTTAGTTATTTGGACATAGCTGTGGAATATCTGCCTCTTTGTGCTGTGTGAGCACATGACTGGTTGTTATCATTGGCCATGTGCTCACCCGTTGAGTGTCTAACCCGATTCATCACTTCTACCTCATTCTCCATATGATTATCTCCCTTTTATATACCCCCATGTCTTAGTCTGTGTGGGTTCATTGCTAATGTTGGATGCATGAGTCTTTGTTTGTGCCTTGGTCCTGTTTTATAGTTACTTTTGCTTAAGCCTTAAGGTGTGATTATGTTTCCCCGTCAAGTCAAAGCAATAAAACTCTCCCGCATAGCTTGATGTGCACCCCCCAAAAACGTTATGCATGTTGATGGAGGCCATTGGCTCGGTGATTGGTCAGTTTCTTAGTTCAGGTGAGGAGCATCATATTCGTTTGTCTCCTCCAAAAACACAAGGAATGAGAATAAACACAACAAATGTGTTCTCTCCTTCTCTAGTTGAAGTTTGAGTGACAATAATTATTTTTACACATCAATGTACTCCAACCCAATATGCTCAGTCAGCATTGTTGTTTTCTGCCACAAAATGAAATGTGAGCGAAGAAGAGATAGAGCGTATAGAAACTACACTGCCTACTAGTGTTTATGACGTGCTATAACAGGCTGGTTATGCACACAGAGGTTACACTCTGAGGAACACAAAATGCTTTACGGAGAGTATAAATTCAGCTTTAGTTAAAATCACCAGTTTTCAGGGTGATTTTGGTGCCTATGTTTGAATTGCTTTAAAAATTAAGTTTTATAAAGGTCCTTCAATATGGTTGTATTTTCATCCTCTGTTCAAGAAAAAATATATTTAGATATTTGCTTGATGGATCCCAGTACACTCATGTTCATTCTTATAATCAACCATTGTCTATTTAAGTGCAGTATTTAATTATTTTTAAATTTTGAATAATAAATTATTATGAAAAAAATGTATTATACAGGATGTAGGATGCTATTATGACATGTAGTATTTCTGTGCATGTTATGTTTTGTAATTTAATTTTGCTTTTAAGCGTGCAGACAAAATTCAGCACGAGTTTTTCTTGCTGTTCTCTGTGATGGATGAAAACGAAAGCTGGTATCTCAAGAAGAACATTGAAAAGTTCGGCAGCCAACTATCAAATACAGAAGATGAAGAATTTAAGGAGAGCAATAAGATGCATGGTACCATCATTCAATCACCTTCATTCCTTATTTCCACATCTATTTGTGTATATGGGTTGTTATATATTATCGATGGGATTTCACCCAAAATGTTATCGCTCATCTTCAGGTTGTTTGATAAGATTGTAATGTATCATTAAACTGATAATAATAGGGATTTTGGAGTCGCACACTGTGATGAACGGTTCACATGGATCTACATTTTTAAAGTGTATCTGCTTTAAGATATTTTCACATATCATTATAGCTATATAATGTTTCAGTTTGCCCACCACAGCTTTTCTGCCATTATCATAAAGTACTGCAAGATTCATTCACAAGATAACGAGCTTTTGATCCTCAGGTCACTCATGAAAGGGATCTGTGATTGTGCACTGGAAACACAAGCACAAATCTGTCAGTCATATTTAGTTTCTTCGCACAAATACTTCACAAGATCAGGTTTGATCTGCAGATATAATTTTGAAGAAATACTATATTTCTCATATAACTATATTTCGCTTGAAATTTAGTTCCTACATGATTCAATTCATTTGAACAAATCAATTGATTGCATGCCTCACAATTAGCTGCGTTTCAATCCACCTTTTTAATCCAAGTTTTGAAATATTGCATCAAAAACAAAAAAAAAACCTGTATGGAAACGGCAAGATAAATGGCGAAAGAAAATATGTATTAAAAAAACTTTTGCAAAGCTTATTAGCGTTATCTTTTTATCCGATAAAAATATGCGTACACTTCAACGGAATAAATCTAAATCCAATGCAATGGCAATACGTTTTTCTGTCAGAACTAGGGGGTTATGGGGCAGCATTAATGGACTAACCAACGGAACGATTATTGGTCATTCTAAACTTTCTTAGTCAAAGTCTATCATCACTGTTCGGGATCATCACTGCCCAGAACTGTCTTGACCAGTTGAATTCCCCAAAAAGCAGTCTCCTGCGACTAAAAGCAAGATGACATGACTGCGTATATTGTGTTCCGTCTACGTGTTCTAACACAAAAGTAAGTTATTATATTGGACAAAGGCCTTCTGCTAACTCAGCAACTAGGCACCAGTTCATCAGAAAGTGGTGATTTTGTTCTCTTGTACTCGTACTGTAATTTATTTGCAAATATTTTATGCGATATTTCAGTTTTGTGCATAAATTTAATTTACATCTTTGAATGGAAACACCCATACTGACAGGCAGTTGATGTATTATTTTTATTTGCTGTTCATGATATTGTTATTATGATAAAATGTTTACAGGTCTTATTTCATGCCTTTTTCAATGCATTTAGCTAAAAAAAAATGGCTGAACATGATGTTGCCGTCCCTTACATGTACAGCCCAGAGTCTGATTTAGAGTTCACTGATGAACTCTAGTACAACTCTAGTACATCAGTTTGGTAATTTAGATTAACAAGATTACTATTTACACTTGCTGGGTTGTCTGAAATTCTTAATTGTACATGTGGAAATTTCCTGCGTCATTGGAATTTTGTATTGTCGTCTGTTTTGAATAATTTACTAATTTATTATGAAATGTATGTTTTCTTTAAGCGGTCAATGGCTTCATGTACGGAAACCTTCCTAACCTGGATTTGTGTTATGGGGAACATGCCGTGTGGCACACTCTTGGTTTGGGCACAGAGGTGGACATCCATGGTATCTACTTCCAGGGAAACACCTTTCAGCGTGATGGAGCAAACCGTGACACACTCAGCATCTTTCCACATACCTCCGTGACTGTTAGCATGACACCCGACAATAATGGTAGATCACAGAGGAAACAACAAGGGTTGTTTCTCAGTGTGGATTTTCTCACCCGCGTCTCTCTTTCATTCAGGGATATTTGAGCTGAGCTGTCGAACAGCTGATCACTTTCACGCAGGAATGAGGCAACATTACTCTGTCAAAGACTGCTCCACAACGTCTCCAGTACCAGACATGTTTAGGTCCGTTGTGCGTTACTATATCGCCGCAGAAGAAGTGTCATGGAACTACGCTCCAAACCGAACATGGGAACTAGAGAAACACAATGCTGCAAGGATGAGAAGGTAAGCATGGAAACTGGGCGATTCGTAAGTATTTCAATTTAAATTGAAGCTGCAAGCAGCGATCAAAGGGATCGGCACTTCTTGGACAATTGGTTGCACTCTTTTTTGTAGCTCATTGTTTCTAATGTCAGTGTTCAAAACGTAATGAAGCAGAAAATGGAACTTCATGTGTAATTTACTTTTTTTGTAGGTCTAGGTCCCTCAAGTGTTCCAATTCAATTTTCAAACATACTTTAAACACGGTCTGAAAAAGCAGTTTTAAACAGCAGAAAATGAAATATTCCATGTTGCATCTAGAAGGTGCTATAACAGGTCGCTATATAGATTTTTTTCACAGATGAACAAGCCGGACATATTGGATGTATTGTCCTTGATGGCATCTCATGATTTTCCAAAAGCATAATTGAGGCTTTAATTAATTATTATATGGTTTTTCGTCTGGCTGATATTTAGAAATTTGATACTTTTGAACTTTTTTGCCAGTATGTTACTTGACACTTTTAAGCCTTCAGCCATTGGCCACTAAACGATTTGACCAGAATGGTTTCAGTATAACTGGATGAATGTGTTTCAAATCTTAAATTTAACATTTGAATTTAACTCTTTGGTTTCATAATTACCACGTGTGCCAAGAGCATTTCGATTCACTTTTATTTTAGGGTTTTAAGCTGTTATTTTGGTTTAACTTGTATTTAAACATAACTACAAATACTTACTAATTTGTGTTGGGTTTAGAGCTAGTTAAAGCATAATATTTAAATTTTAAGTAATGTTCTTGCTAAATCAGAATATTCAACAGATAACTTTACAGTTTGTTATTCTGTTAGGAATAAAAAAAATTCTAGCTATGTTTTGTCATTTTATTCTCTTTCCTTCTTTCCAACTTTAAACAGCATTGGAAATATTTACCTCCAAAAGTCAGAAACGCAGATTGGTCCAGAATACAAGAAGGTTGTTTTTCGTGAATACCTTGATGAATCATTTACCAAAAAGAAACCCAGAGGTCCAGAGGAGGAGCACTTGGGTATCATGGGTAATTGGCTAAACCAATGTCTTTATTTTTTGATTCCCCTCGTGACTTGCTTTTCTTTACTTGGTGCTTAAGGTATGGTCTGATTCTTTGTATCTACAGGCCCCATTATTAAAGCTGAGGTTGGTGAAAAAATCCAGGTTGTGTTTAAAAACAAAGCCAGCAGAGCGTATTCTGTTCACGCTCATGGAGTGAAGACAAGTGAAGCTCATCCGAAGGATGTTCAGCCAGGTTTGTCAACAAAACTACATGTGCTATGAGCTACATGGAGCGCGAGCCATCATTTTATTACTTGTCTGAATTTGAACAACTGTCTTTTATAAAGGCTACATTCAGACTACAGGTATTGATTCCTAATTCAGTTTTTTTTTTTTAGTAAAAAATAAAACAGCAATTTTTTAATCTGGGTAAGACGCTCAGACAATGTGAAATGTTAAATGTTTCTCACATATTAAGCTTTTTGATGAGCCACTTGACCCCTCAGAGCTGTGCATATGTAATCTTCATGTTCATGATCAAGCAGTTCTTTTGCTGATTAGTTCTCTGCAATATTCCTCTTTCTTTATCTATTTTAGGCCACGTGTTCACATACAACTGGACCATCCCAGAACGATCGGGTCCAGGTCCCAGTGAATCAAACTGCATAACGTTTGCATACTATTCCACCACGAGCTTAGTCAAGGTATGTTTAATACAACCTAATTGTTTTCTTTGGTTATTTATTTGGTTATTTTGTGGATTTTTAAAAAATGGCCTGAAATGCCTTTGTTTGTGGTGGCACAGTGATTAGTACTAGGGCCTTCCAGTCAGAAGGTTCCCAGTTCTCCCTGTGCTTGCGTGGGTGTCCTCTGGGTACTCCGGTTTCTATGGCAACTGAATGAATGTTTCCTGAAAACATGGATGCTTTCTATTATAAAGCTACTCATAGGTGGCTAATATATGTTTACGGAATGCACTCATATAAGCAAGAAGAATTGCACGCCAAAGTATCCAGAGATAAGGGTTTTGTATTTATTTCTTCTATGGTATAGACGTCATTTTTATTTAAAGTGTCAAATTACCAGCAGTCAGCTTCTGTTTCAAGGATTTGTTTGTGTACATATTTTATATAGCTCACTCTATCTTAATAGCGCACTCTTTCTACCATAATGCTGCCCATAGGTGTAAGAGGACTTTTTTTTATTAGCTTTACAGATTGATTTTCATTTCCTTTGTTTCTAAACTGTCGTGTGGTGCATTTGTAATGCTTTTCAGGACTTGATGAGTGGTTTGGTGGGCCCTTTGATAGTGTGTCGGAAAGACACTCTGGATCCTGACAGACGTAGAAAAGATGTCAAGAGAGAGTTTGCCCTCCTTTTTATGGTCTTTGATGAAAACGAATCACACTACCTGGATGAAAACATTGAAACGTACCTCAAAGTAAACCTAGAAGAGTTTGAAAAATATAGAGAGGACTTTATGGAGGGCAACAAAATGCATGGTATGTCTTTTTGTTTTAATCCTTTCAAGAAATACATCTGAGGCTTTAAGAGATTTAAGCACTTTCTGTTCCCCAGGCATAAATGGAAAGCTGTATTGTAACCTGCCTGGATTAAACATGACAGAAGATGATAAAACTGAGTGGTATTTGATTGGGCTGGGGAACGAGTTGGACATGCATACGGTTCATTTCCATGCACAGAGCTTCATTTATAAAGTATGTGCATAAGCTACATGGATTGTAATCGATTGATTTGCAGCAATAGCTAGAGAGTATAGTGCTCTTCGTTTCCCTCTGCAGATGGATCACTCTCACCGAGCTGATGTGTATGATCTGTTCCCGGGAACCTTCCAGACAATTGAATTGGTTGCAGGAAGTCCTGGACACTGGCTGCTTCACTGCCATGTGACTGACCACATTCATGCTGGGATGGAGGCGCTGCTCACTGTCCAGTCAAAAGATCCCACCGGCAATAGTAAGTAGTTTTTCTCAAAATTCCCTGTTGGTGTTTAGTGAAAGACAGCAATCCTGAATTTCCCTCTCTCTGCCTGCACCATTCCTGTCTTCAAACTCATTCATTTTCCAACCCGCTTATTCCATATCTCAAAAGGTTTAATGTGAAAAGGATTTCAGGAGGATTCTCAGGTTGTGTTGTGAAGAAGATGCTAAAGGCAGTGGTGTTTGAGGTTTTATTGTGAATGTTTATGATAGTTTTGTGCACTGGAATGTTTGACAATTTGAATTCCTGGTGTGTGAAGCTCTACATAGTTTCAAATTCATGCTTTTCATTTCACATCTTTTGTATTTACATGAATAAGAAGAAACGTTTGTTAAATTATAGATTGACTCACATAGTTACTAGACATTTTAACTTGACTTTGAATCTCTACCCAACTCTGAGCGGATCATGAAAGTATGAAGACCTTACAAACAGCTACAAATGGCTCTCTAAAAAATATTTAAAGTAATTTAAAGTAATTCAGACCTGAGCATTGAGGGTAAAGAGATCTAAGGCATAAAAACCACTTTCCCTTTAAAAACTCTTTTCAAGAGTCTAGCCCCAAAACTAAACACCCGCCATCTTTTTATTCTGTCTAATGTAACCATATGTGAACATGAATGATAATTTTTATTTATGCCTTAAAGGAGACACAAGGATTTTGAATCCAAACTATGGTAAATGAACACTTGTATTTTTATATTGTTTGTAGCTATTGGAAATTGACTACTGTTTAATCTAAATGTTTTATTGTTCTCAGCCTTGGAGCGCCATGGGAGCATCTTCACTGTGATTCTGTGTCTGCTTCATCTGGTTTTCCTGAGCCTCTAAAACACTGAAGATAAATAGCAAACAAGAAGAACAAAATGAGTGAAGGGGAAGTTGCCAGATTGGGTGGTTTTCAAGTTGGAGGTGCTGGATAA
Source organism: Danionella cerebrum (assembly GCA_007224835.1). NCBI lineage: Eukaryota > Metazoa > Chordata > Actinopteri > Cypriniformes > Danionidae > Danionella > Danionella cerebrum. The sequence continues at coordinate 35,860 of SRMA01001862.1, read as the reverse complement.
AATGCTTGAATGAAAAGTGCAATTATAATCCAAATATTTAACAAACCAAAGTTTTCATCTGCTCGGGCTTCAAGATGTTACTTGTACTAAACACTGCCAATGAGTGCTTCTCTCTTACTACTCAAACACTTCAAAACGATCTGTTTCTCCAACACATATCATTGAAGCTCGTCACATAACTCTCTCTCTCTGTCCGTCTCTTGCATGCATCATATGTGATTAACAATCTTAGTATTTAAATGATTTCTCATTGTTCTCCACACTGAACTGGGAAGTGAATGAATGTCTCTTGCAACATGGCTGTTAAGAATTTTTTGAAGGATTGATTTAAAGATTTTGCCATTACTGTGCATTTTTGTTCATTTTTGGGCTGGAACCCATGTACTTTGTATTTTTACCTTTCCTGATCTTAATCAATATAAATGATTCCAATTAGAGATCTGTTTACATGCACTCTTCTCAAAGTGAAATCAGAACACTGAAAAAGAATAAACTGCTCCCATACAAATTCCGGATAAAGCTCATATTGAATGTTTTTCAATATGATAGAATTGTGAATTCAATTACAGGCCGAGTGTTGGGTGCATGTAAACAGCCACAGATAACAATCACATAATTATTTAAGGTCACTACACTGATTCTTATTATTTTTAGATGTACATATAGGTTTTTTAAGAAAATGTATGCTTTTTGAATAAATAAAAGTTTTTTTTTCATTTTCAAATTGTTTTAAAACATTTCTTATCCTGGACAGATGAATAATAAACTTTACTGAAAATATTTATTTTCAGTGGTAGTTCAAAGAACATGAAAAATTGTTGATATTACCCACAATCCAACATTAGATAAATATCTTCCGTATAGCAATTCAATGTAAAAATTGTCCGTGTAAAAATTGTTTTCAAGTAAAATTAAAAATGTAATCATTTAACAAAATGAAGTTTCTTCATTTTAGTTCAAATAAACATATAGTACAAGGATCAAGAAGAAAAATAGTTGTGTCCCAGAAAGTACATAATTTTCTGTTGGCCACTCAACTTTGCTGAACTGAAGCTGACTCTGTGCCGGATCCGCTGTCAAATCTACATTACAGTCACAACCGTTTTGAAACCGTTTTATTTTGTATAAAATATGGACGACGTGGCACCTGGTATACTGTGAGCGTGACATGGGCGCTGCCATTAACAATCTGAGAGAGGGTGCACATGCACACACGACTTTCTGATGGCAATGGTTTCAGAACTCTGCCTCGAAAATATACAACTCATTCTGTTAACATAAACAAGAATTATTTCTCTAAATTTGATTGTTGTCAGCACAAATGATCTTAAAACTGAAAATAATCTTAAAACAAAAAAACTAATAAAAAAAAAGTTGTTCAATGTATAGATAACTTTCCAAAATCAATTTTTAAGGTCTGCTTTTTCCTATAGACTTGTATTGAGTGGAAATCATTCTGCAGCCAGCCCTATGGGGGACAATCGCCTCGGTTTGGCTTCACCAGCAATGTGAGACACACTTGTTTCAAAACAGTAAAATGGATTCTGCCTAGACTTGGTTTTAGCAAGCATTTCTATGTGTGCCAAAGTTGGCCCAGTTCTGGCCAGAATATGAAAAAAAAAAGTTTGATCACGCTGGCCCGGTGTGTCAATAAGCACCTTTCTGTTGTGGGTCTGGGTCTGTTGTGTGGAGCTGGCCCAGAACTTACAAGGCATATCTAAGCCACAGCTTGGTCAAATGACTTCGCTCTCTGGGATCCATTAACAAAATGGATAATTTATAAAAAAAATCATATAGTAGAATCGCCACACAGCTCGTGAAAAGCTGTTAATTGAAGTTTTAACTATTTAACGATTAGAGTATGTTATTGGACATACTTGAGGGAAAATGTACTATTTTGTTCAAACTTTGGTAAAAAATATAAATACAAATTTGACAAATAGCAGTCATTGTTTCTCTTTACTTAACTGGCAGTTTTAGGCCAAGCATTTAATGATAATCTGTGCCCAAGCAAACATTTGACTGGTATTCTAGAAAGTTTGTCAAGAGTGATTTATTTTAAGGAAGATGTCTCGTGACAGTATTAAAACGTTTATTTTCCTGCATTATGAAAGCTTTAAATTGCGTTCACTGATGATACTTATGAGTTACAGAAGCGTAATTATAAAGTTGGCAGCTTCTACAAGTTCTAAAAGCAAATAAGTTTATGTTTAAACTGTTCCCTCCTACAGTTTCTCCGAAACAGTAGATGGCGTACGTCAATCCAACCGCCATAATTCCACAACTGAAGGAAAATAAAGCGAGAACAGTAAAATAAGGATGCGTTATTGTGTATTGTTTACATGCGAGACGAACGGTGTAAATTAAGTTATGACGATGACCTAAACGAGAGAATGAGCTGTAGTATTAGGCGACACTTTCGACTTCATTAAATCCCCAGGTTCAACAGATGTTCGAACAGAGTTCCTAGATTTTAAGTGAGGACAGTCATGGCGATCGCGCGCGCAGCCACCGAGTACATGTTCTCAGATTTCGTGCTGAAGGAACCGGCATCAGAGAACAAGTACAAAGGTATCAGGCTTGAGCTGGCTTTGGATAAGATCGTGAGCTGCGTCGCGGTGGGTTTACCTCTCCTCCTCATTTCTCTGGCCTTCGCTCAGGAAGTCTCTGTCGGTATGTTCAACTCTCATTTCATACATTCATCTTCTATGACAACTTTTTTTGCTGTGGTAAACTTCCCCACAATTAATTAAAATGCTGTCCCGCGTTATTTTAAAGGTATTATTTTATTCGTGTAACTATATTTGTTTCAGGTTAAATAAAACATTGATATATTTTGAAATTTCATTTCAAATGTTTGAAATCACCGTGCATGATGTTATATTTCAATAAATTAGGTATATCTACTATTTCAAAACTCCCTTAATTAATAAGTTTAAATACCTTTTTACATTGATACAGTAACAATTATTTCCACCCTGGACATGTGACGCAATGTCTATCAAAATCCATATCTACATATTAGACCCCGCCCTCTCACAATGTAAACAAGCATAGCTATTGTTTTGAAAATGCTAACCATTACATCTTTAAGTGAAATCCCTCATAATGTATAGTAGATTCTGTTTATAGATTGCTTTTACCGTTTAAGCGGTATGTTAAATGTTCATTGGAACCTGGGTCAAAAGGGTTGGTTTAGAATTTTTGGTTTTCCGTTTTGTCCTTATAAATTTCAATGTTTGCTCAAATAAATGGAATGCTTCCATTTCTGCAATTCAAAAGCACATGTTTAGCCAATCTTAAATTTGTTTTGGAGAAATAGGTGAAAGCTGTGTGGTCAGAGAATACCCAAAATTTGGGCAAATTTTCTGCTTAAATGTCTAGGCAAATAAACGTTGGGCAGGGCCGGTTTTTGTGAAAGATTTATATAGTTTTCCCCCAATATCAATTTATCCCCCCCCCCCCCAATGCATTTTGTAGACTTTTTTTGTATTGTGTCGGTCGCTGAGCATTCCAGGGGAATTCAAATACTTCTTTCCATCAAAGTGTAGTTTGTGTTATTATTTGACTTAGCCGTCCATTTTAACATCCACTTAAAATAGCGCATTAGCTGCTGAGAATGTCTTTTCAAACGTTTTGTGTTTAGTAATACTCTGCTGAAGGTGAAGAGCTTGAAGTTTTAGTGTCTCTTGGGTATTTTGGCACTGGAACGCATCAGAGGACTCCTTTGGATGTGACACCAAGATGCGGTACTTCCATAAAAACACATGTTTTTATGGAAGGTTATGTTTCCTAAAACCTCTACACCCAGTAGACCATATAAAACTTTTTGTATTGAAAACTTAAATCATTTTGCCTGTGAGAGGATGGTGCATTTGTGTTTGCTTTTTAGGTACACAGATCAGTTGTTTCCCACCAACAAAGTTCTCATGGCGTCAGGCGGCATATGTGGATTCATACTGCTGGGCAGCGGTACAGACACAGGACACGGGAGGACTCCCTCTCTGGCTGCACAAGGTAATCAAATCAGACCTGTATGTAGCATCACATATACAGATCAAACTGCATATGTAATTAACTTTTGTTTTCAATTACTCACACATTTTATGTTCAAGAAGCCAAATGTAGGTTGTGTTTGCACTTTTTTTCTGGGTTAGTTTTTTTATTCAAATGATTGAAAACACAAGTGGCTCAAACTCAACATTGACTTGAGGAATAATGTGCGGATAGAACAGATCTAAGCAGTAACAGTAGGTTACGAAATAATCACTTAAAACCAATTCCATTTCTTTTCAGTTTTTCCCGTACATTTTGCTGCTTGTGGCAGTATCTGTCTACATGCCAGCGTTGTTTTGGCGCTTTACAGGCGCACATGTGCTTTCTTCTGATCTGACGTTTATAATGGAGGAAATGGACCGGTCGTACAACAGAGCTATCAAACTGGCCAAATGCCTTCATGCTGCCGGAAAACGAGATCCACCCTCAGCCCCAGGCGACACTCACAGGTCAGCTGCATAGGTCAGACATGCAAAGAATCTAAACGAGGGATAAACACAGATTAAAATGTAACATTTATGACCCTGAACCCCTTCCAAATGAAATGAACAGCTTCTGTCCTGGGAGCCTAGCTTCAGTTGTTTGATGAGAATGAGAGAGACTCATAAATGTATGGAAGACAATGACCAAATGAGTATTACATGCTGTGTTTTCTCCTCAGCTCGGTGCAAGATCTGACCGAAAGCTTCAAATATCCTTTGGTGGAGCAGTACCTGAGAACCAAGCGCTTCTCTCGAGGACTTCTGATCCGATACCTCCTCTGTCGCTCCGTCACTGCACTGGCTCTAATACTAGCCTGCATCTACCTCTGCTACTACATCCGACTCTCCATCTCTGATGAGTTTGAGTGTGACATCCGCTCTGGGGTGCTTCTCAATGACACCTCTGTTCCTCCAGCTGTACAGTGTAAGCTGGTTGCGGTGGGAATCTTTCAGCTCCTCAGTTACATCAACCTGTGCGTATATCTGCTGCTGCTGCCCATCTGCTTGTACGCCATGGTTGTTCCCTTCAGAAGAAACTTGAGTTTCCTGAAGCCGTACGAACTCCTGCCCACTATAGAGGTGATCCAGTTCGGTGAGGCGACTTGGGATGATCTTGCACTGTATCTGCTGTTTCTGGAGGAGAACCTCAGTGAGCTCAAAAGCTTCAAGTGCCTGAAGGTACATGGATCACTCTCTTTTTGAATTCATTTGTCCACTGATGAATTCTCATTGTCTGGGTGAGGTAGTTTTACACACGAAAGTGAAACACTTCTAGAGTGCATACTGTATATAAGAAACAGCCACATTGTGTTAAATTAATGAACACTGAGATTGGAGGCAAGACCAGGACTAATATAAAGTTGGGTACAGCATAAGGCTTGGCGATAAACAGATTTTATTTTTTTAACTCAACTCTGTTGTGTAAATCAATGTGCTTGAATGAAAATCCCCAAAGAATGTGTGGGACGGATGTCATTTAAAGGCGTCCTCGATGACCCTGCAGACCAGTTGTGTGCATGTGCACAACTAGCTTTGGTCAACTGTCTTTTAAATGGTTAATTTCCTGTAAGTTCAGGGGTTGTACATTTAACATTTAAACATACATGGAATGTATATGTTTCATTTAGAGCTCGATTACAATACTTTATTCATTATTTCGTGGCAAACACACATTCATTTATAGTGCGGGTTGGCAAATCTAACAGGGTAGTCTACAAATATGTTGCAGGGGCATGACATCTGTGCCACAGAAGTCACTGAAGACCGACATCAGTCCTTAGTCCGTGTCGTAGCAAGATGTCAAGTTGCTCTGTTAAAACTGCTCCTGCCATATAAATGGCAATCACAAGGAGCAGAAAGTGAGCCGCCCACAATCTACGTGGACTCAGAGGTCGAGCCCGCATTCTACTTGAGAAGTGTTTGCATATGAAGTTAGAGCCAACAATTATTCGATTTTCAGTCAAGCACTTCGATGTACACTACAGAGTAGAGTTAATCGATATAATCTGTTTTAAAACCAGCCCTAAACTCTACCTAGAAACATAGACTCTTGGTGTTAAACCAAGTCTGAGCAGTGTTTGTCATACTCTTCGATCTAAATACTGGTTTTCTGCTCTGTAAAGAATGACAATATAGGTTTTGGTTGTTTTTGGTGACATTTTGTTTTCAAATTCCACAAAAATCGAAAGCAACCGAAAATGTTCAGCATTTATTCACATGGCAAATAATGTTAATTTTGTCATCTAAAGCTGAAAATATAATTAACAACGTCAGAAGATGTGGTCCAGTAACTGTCCATTAAAAATACCACATTCTGAATGAGGCTGCACGATGGCACTGTTGGTAGCACTGTGTCCTTTTAGATGGAAAGGTTACCAGGCCGAGACTTTGGAAGACTTTGCATGTCCTCGCTGTGCTTGCTTTGTTCCGGGTGCTCCGGTTCCCCCACAATCCAAAATGTTATTAAATTAATAATCTACAATCCTCTTTGGAGTGAATGTGTGTGTGTGTGTGTGTTTCCCTGTGATGTGGGTAAAAAGGTAAAAAGATCAATGAATGAATGTCTAATGCTCATTTTTTGAGGGGGGACACCAGTAGGTCCTTGCTCGGATCTGGGAGTTGAATGCCCTTCTGCTTTGTGTTCATCACGTTTTCTTACATCTGTGTTTCACTTCACATTTTTGTGGCTTTATCTGCTGGGTCATCCTTAAAATTCTTTTAACTTAACATCAGTGTAACTTGATCACTTCTAAGTTTCTCTAAGCACTAATTTATAGATATATATATAAAAAAAAGTTTTGTTTTGGTTCATGTTCAATGTGTTATTAGGTTTGGGTTAGATTTGTAACTCCAATGCTTCTGTTTACAGGTGTTAGAGCTGTTAAAGGAAAGCGGAGATGAGGCTTTTGACACCTTACTTCTGCTGCAAACTCTGGGGCAGGTCAAAACCGATGTAGTGGATGCTAGAATGGCGCAAAACGACTCGAAGATCTCCAGAACTAACAATGGAGATACAGAAATGAAAGGTACACATGTGTTCGCTAACACTTAGCCGTAAATTACATGAAACATGCTAAATATTAAACTAGTTAAACCTTGCTTCCAGAGTCTTCTGCAATGGTTTATGAATAAATATTCAACAACAGAACGCAGTAAAAGAATGGCCCACTTTCAGGAGATCGATGAGTTCTAGTGCAGCAAGTCTAGTTGAGAACACTTGGGGATTTAATCAAGCCCTCGATTTATACAACTCTTTTCAAGATGCTTTATAGTTTTCAGAGCGTTATTCATTCACTTCACGTTCAACCTTGGAAGCCTTTAGCTGCCCTGGGTCAGTCTGACAGAACATGGCTACCACAAAAGTCATACACATCCAATACAGGGCAATGCGGGTAAAGAGGCTTGCCCTAGGCCACTATGGCAGAATGGAACTGGAGGGGATCAAAGCGCCAGCCTTCAGGTTATAAGATGACCAACTCCACCACTACGTCACTTGCCGCCCCTAAACTCATCACTATGTTTGGACAGTGAATATCAAAGGCAACATCACGAGGCATAACCGGACTGGAATAAAATGTGAATTGCTGTGTTCACAATGCTGCTCATGGTGAGCTGAGCGTTAAGAGATGAACAGAGCTAGGATTCAAACATAGAATTCTAAAATCTCAAAAAGCTGTAAAATGTCAGATAATAGAAGTAATAGATCTGTGTGAGAGAAAGCCTGTGGTTACCAGATACAGTGGTACCCCGAGATACGAATGCTTCGAGTAACGAAATGTTTGAGATACGAAAGGTCTTGTGGGAAAGATTTTGCGCTTCCAGGTCCTAGTGCTCCTATCTCCCCATGCAAAAATGGTCTGATACACTTCAAAACACTTTAAATCATTTTTAAATCGAGCGAAACATTATGTATAGATTACTAATAATGCGCTATAACAAATGTTAGTCAAGGTGTCGTAAAAGAAATAACGTTTATAGCGTGGAAAGTGCTGTTCTGTAGCGTAAGTTAGAGAAACCCTTTGACGCGTTCTCTCCACCTGTCTGCACTTGTGTTTGAAACCGTGTTGGTGTTAGTAATTCATGAAATATCTTGAGAAAGATAACTTTCATACGTAGTGCCGTTATGTTTTGTGCCATCCGTTCCACCTCCTCCGACACATCGCTTCACTCTAGGTCAGGTTTCACATTTGTGTACATATTACGTATTTTGCTTGTGTTTTATTATCATTTATTACATTAACAATGTGTAGATTTTAGGATTAAAGATACAAACGCCACTCTGGAACGGATTAATTTCTTATCTTGGGGTACCACTGTATTTGAGTTCCCTCCTAGTAAAATAGATACATACACTCAGTGACTTTTTGCAGGATTGCGTAGCTGTTTATAATAAATGCTACCAATAACAACAGGCAAATGTCTATAAAATAATCAAAAACTCTTAACTAAAAACAAAATTCATCTGTTTGATTTAATGGAATGTTGCAGATTGTCGAAAAAATATTGATGTTTTCTTAAACATTGATGTACCATGGTGTATTCGTTTTCAAAGTATTGATTTGATTGCCAGGTTCAAATGCGTATTATTAATAACCCATCCCTAGTATTGAGCTCAGATTGTTCTGTTGATCAGACAAATGCTTGTGTGTTTCTAGAAATGTCTCCCCTGCTGAAGAAAAACAGCTCAAGAAAGCCTGAAGATGAAAAGCCTATGCGCCAGAGGGTCGTATGAACTGCCACATTTACACGGTGTGACAGCTGCAATCTGGTAATATGTGGACTGCACTAAGGAGTGTTTGATGAGAGAAGAAACAGCTGAAAGTCATGTACAAAGTTTGATTGTTGCCAAGTTTGTGTTGTGTACATTTTTAAATATTTGGGTGAATGATTTTATATTAGTTTTAAAATACGGTACGGGTTGTGTGAGGTACAGGTTTGTCGAAATGTGATTAATGAAATATGAAACTGCCATTTTTTCTGGCTTTTGTCTTTCTCTGCTTTTAAAATAAAATGTTTTTACACTTGCATTTTTTAAATTATTTTATCATTATTCATGTGCCAGTTTTATGGATGCGAGCCATAGACAAAAAACAAAGTGGACACTTAGTCGACTTTCATAATAGCTCTAAATCTCATGTTCTTATAAATTAATCTTAAATTAATTCTCAGATATAATATTTTCATCCTTCACAATTTAAAATGCCAGGATGGGTCGGAACTCGTAAACTAACAAAAACAAACCAAAATCAATTGGTAACATATGAAAAAGTGAAATACTGCCTTGTCCCTGCTCAAGAAAACACATGTACAGTCCACGAAAGTGTTATTATTATTATTAATCTTAATGTTGGAAACTGGAAGATTACCTGATTCATAATTGTGTGAATAAGTGAACCACTTTAAATGTGTTTTCATACAAAACATTGACTCTTCAAAAATGTATACTGTACATTGTGTATTGCTTTTGATACAACTATTTATTTTATGTTTAAAGAATAAAGTATGATCTGGTTTATTTTCATCTCTTGTTTAAATGTCGAGTTTGAGTTGATTGGCTAAACACGAGTTTAAAAAAAAAACGTTTTTGTATGATGAGGCAGCATCAGCAGAAAAAAAAAATCTGGTTCATGATGTCAATCATGCTCCACCTGTCTGGAATATAGCCATGTAGATGGAACAACATAGATGTTTAGAGCCTTTAAAAGGGAACTGCACACCTCAGTGGGTGAGAACCGTTATGAGATGAAGCTGATAGAGACGCAGAGGACGCTTGAGCTGTAAGATCTAATAGTCATCCACAAGAGCTGTTGGCTTTAACGTCTCTTCAGTATTTTCTAATGAGTTTTATGACAATGTTTCTAGCCAATTGCCAATTCTTTTTGTGTAATCTTTTTATTGAACACTGTTTTTTTTATTATAAGATAAGGTTTAAACCTGTTGAATACAAGTTAATGGCTCTCAATGGCAACCAGTTCAGTTAAGGAATTCGCTTTAAGTGGTCAGTTAATTAACAATCTGTCATTTCTTGATAAGCATGAAGGAAAGCAAGAGAGTAAATATACTTTCATATAATAACTTAATAACTCCACGATTTGCATCAAAGACTCTAGTAAAGTTACTTTGTGCAAATATTCTTGCTGACTACAAGCTAAAAGATTTAAGACCGTTATTTACACTAACTTTTATCATATTTAAGCTATTACAAACACAAATGCTTGAAAATATGTTGACAGTAGAGTAATAAGACTGCAACCGTGAGTGAAGATATTTCAGATTTTTTGTTATTTAGTTAGTTACCAAGTACATCAATCTTTCTTTACGATTCAGTTCTGCAGTGGACAGAAAAGCAATATGAATATATAATTGTAGTAAATTTAATGTCCATTTTATTGTTTTTATTTATATGATTCCAAAAACTAAAGCATCATGATGTCATGCCAGTTTATTAGAAACAACTAAAGAGTGAAGGGGCACTTGACAGAACTTAGTTATTATAAAGATAAATTGTTTACATCACAATGTGGGGGGAGGGACTTATTTTAATCACTGAAAACAGGAAAGTTTAAACTCAAGCATTACTGTTTGAGAATGTAGCACAAACCTTCCATTCAACACACAATTAAAAAGAAATACACAGAATGATGGAAACAAGCTTTAATTAAATCTCTGTAATGGAGTACAGTACTGAATACTGGACAAATACAGATATCGTCCAGTGGATGAGATTGAAGATCCTTACTCTGTAAGGAAAGAAACACAATTGGGTTTTGAGAACCAGATTCAATCACTACATCTTCTAGAAACTGTAGGAACATGAGGAGCCATAGCTGTATGAAACGTAGAGGAACTTCTAGATGTTAACCCATGAGTCTGAGAAGACACTGTTAAAGGCAGTGTTAAAATTGATCAACTGAAAATTTCAGATCCAATTTAAACTGCATCTCTCTGTGTGTTTGGTTCATTTAAATGCTTTTTATGCATGAGAGAGAACCAGTGAACGCTTTATAGATGAGACTGTAGAAAACCCAATAGTGTCAGGCAGAAACCCTTTCAGACCATGAAGAGAGGTGCAATCACAAAAGAAATGCTCACGGATCTCAGGCGGAAGGCAGTAGTAGGACACTGTGAGGTATTTGTATGTTCCAGGACAGGGATCAGTGAAGATGTCTGATGTTGCATAGAACTCACATATCTGTTGGCCATTGCAGCTGTCAACACAAACAAGAGTCGTGTCAGTTCTTGGTACTAAAGATCGCCAGCAGGCAAGACCTTTCTTTAAATGCAGCTGATCAGCAATGCGTGTAAAATAGCTCCCGTGTCCCAGTTTATAAAGCCACCATAAGAAAGGACAACCAGACAGGAATCATCTGCACCTCTGGGAAACTGGAGCCAGAGCATTTGGTGAAACGCAGTTTGTGTTCCTGAGCTCATGTTCTGGGTGTCCTCTAGAGCAGACTCTTCTGTCTGTGCGGCCAAAGCTTGCAGAAGTGATCTGGATTACACCAACATCTGCAGCCATAGAAACTCAGTTAAAAATTGAATTATTCTTAACTTGATCAGATTTGAAGAGACGTTCTCACCACATCTTACGACATCATGGGCATCGTCACAAATAACAAGTGTTCCTGAAAGTTCAAGTCAATTAAAGAAGATGTCAATTAACCATCATTGGTTGCTCATTATGAAGATCTAGTTAAGGTTCTTAAATCATTTCTTACGACAGCGGAAACTCGCAATGGCATCTTCACATGTACTTATAGCTGGATCTACAATTATTAGCAAATGTAAAATTACAAACAAGCATTATAGGAAATTAAATTGACCAAAAAAAAACACGTCCTTAGTACAATGGTTGAAGAAATACCATAAGCAGTCGAGACTTTGACAAGGCAAATGTTCACCAGCACCACTGTAACAAAACAATACAATACAATACAATATAATTTATCTGAAAGAAGGATAACTTAATCTAAATGTTTTTTTTCTCTATAAACATATCTCTTCAATGAAAGGCAACATTGCGATGCTCACACGCAAAAAAAGCCCACTGAACCGCCATGATCATGATTTATTCCCAGATTCATTCATCTTTATATAGTTATTCTTCTCTGATTGCTTCATTAGAGTCGGTCTGTCCCTTGTTTGTCAGCCAGGTGAGATTTAACGAGTCTCGTGTGATTCGCACGTCTTGATCGTAAGCATATTCAAACTCTCAAACACACACTTCGTTAAAAATCGATAAACGAGAATTACGCTGGTATATCTTGCTAAAAGTTTACTCACACTCTGATGTATGTTTTACGCGTCCCTGATATATGTGAAATTATAAGCAAAAGATAAAACGGGAACGGGTCCCTAACCAGAACTAGAAAGTCGGACGATTACTCACAAGCTCCCAGGTCTCTACACTGGCTGTCAGTGACATTCAGAGAAGATATTTAACTTCTGCTACTGTTCCTCAGTGAGTCACAAAAAACTAAACAGATTTGCTCCGTGAATACCAACCAAACAGGGAGCTCAGAGATACCAGGGGTTCACTCCTGTGTAAATAGCCCCTTCAGAGTTTTCATGAGGGTTAATATTGGAAAACATGTTGGAACCGAGGTATAACTGTTTTTCAGTAGTACATTTGAGGATTTTAATACGACTCTTAATGGGAACCTGATCAAATGGAGTCAGCCGAAGAACTGTTGTATCCATCACTTCACATTTTGCATCAGGATGAAATGTGTATTGTATATTCCTGACAGCCCACAGTAGCTCCACAATTTATTTGACTGTTGTATATATTCTGCCCCAATATGTTAAACTTCAATAAATAATCAGAATGAAAACTTTCACATTTAGCCTTAAAAGTTTGAGTTTACATAGAAATCTGAATTAAAGGAATTCTTTAGACAGTACCATTTTTTTTACCATTTCCAAGGATTCTGAATCTTATTGATTGCACAATATTTTTAGTTTTACACACACACACACACACACACACACAAATTGATTAACTAAGGCTTTACAGTCTTTACCAATCAATTTTGCAGTGGGCAGAAAAGTAATTTGAATATATATTAGAACATTTCTCAATTTTATTTGTATTATTCCAGAATCTAAAGCATCATGTTGTCATGCCAGTTTATTATAAACTAAAGATATATTGTTTATCACAATGTGGGGGGAGGGACTTATTTTAATCACTGAAAACAGGAAGTTTACACTCAAGCATTACTGTTTGAGAATATAGCACAAACCTTCCATTCAACACACAATTAAAGAGAAATACACAGAATGATTGAAACAACCTTTAATTAAATCTCTTGTAATGGAGTACAGTACTGAATACTGGACAAATACAGATATCATCCAGTGGATGAGATTGAAGATCCTTACTCTGTAAGGTAAGAAACACAGTTGGGTTTTAAGAACCAGATTCAATCACTACATCTAGAAACTGTAGGAACATGAGGAGCCATAGCTGTATGAAACGTAGAGGAACTTCTAGATGTTGACCCATGAGTCAGAGAAGACACTGTTAGAGGACAGTTGTACCTGCAGAAACAGTTTTCAGGGTTAATATTGTTTAACTGAAACTTTCAGATCCAATTTAAACTGCAACTCTCTGTGTGTTTGGTTCATTTAAAGGCTTTTTATGCACGAGAGAGAACCAGTGAACGCTTTATAGATGAGACTGTTGAAAACCCCAATAGTGTCAGGCAGAAACCCTTTCAGACAATGAAGAGAGGTGCAATCACAAAAGAAATGCTCACGGATCTCAGGCGGAAGGCAGTAGTAGGACACTGTGAGGTATTTGTATGTTCCAGGACAGGGATCAGTGAAGATGTCTGATGTTGCATAGAGCTCACAACTCTGTTGGCCATTGCAGCTGTCAACACAAACAAGAGTCGTGTCAGTTCTTGGTACTAAAGATCGCCAGCAGGCAAGACCTTTCTTTAAATGCAGCTGATCAGCAATGCGTGTAAAATAGCTCCCATGTCCCAGTTTATAAAGCCACCATAAGAAAGGACAACCAGACAGGAATCATCTGCACCTCTGGGAAACTGGAGCCAGAGCATTTGGTGAAACGCAGTTTGTGTTCCTGAGCTCATGTTCTGGGTGTCCTCTTGAGCAGACTCTTCTGTCTGTGCGACCAAAGCTTGCAGAAGTGATCTGGATTACACCAACATCTGCAGCCATAGAAACTCAGTTAAAAATTGAATTATTCTTAACTTGATCAGATTTGAAGAGACGTTCTCACCACATCTTACGACATCATGGGCATCGTCACAAATAACAAGTGTTCCTGAAAGTTCAAGTCAAGTAAAGATGATGTCAATTAACCCTAATTGGTTGCTCATTATGAAGATCTAGTTAAGGTTCTTAAATCATTTCTTACGACAGCGGAAACTCGCAATGGCATCTTCACATGTACTTATAGCTGGATCTACAATTATTAGCAAAAGTAAAATTACAAACAAGCATTAATGGAAATTAAATTGACAAACACAAGTCATTGGTGCAATTAATGGTTGAAGAAATACCTTCATCAAAAGCAATTGTGACTTTGACAAGGCAGATGTTCATCAGCACCACTATAAGAAAACAATATAATTAATCTGAAAGCAGGATAACTTTACCCCTAGTGCACAAAGCCTAATCCAAATAGACTTTCTATTACAAATTATTTTCAAACAAATACAGTATAATGCACTCACAAATAAGCCCAAACCACTGAACCGCCATAACAATGCTTTCCTCTTGGAAAAATCCTGATTCAATCAGCGATCAATTCATCTTTATATACTCAATTTTCTCTGATTGCTTGATTAGAAGCGGTCTGTTCCTTGTTTAACAGGTGAGCTTTAATGAGCATCACGTGACACAAAAGGATCTATGAATTAACATTAAACGAGTATTTCGTGTAAAAAGTTTACATAAATACAGCAGACCTTTAAACCTTATTGTTCACTGATGTATGGTAATTGCTTTTTTATATATGCCAACTATGGAAACTTAATTAATCCAATCTTAAAGGCGGCAGTATAGTATGACGGCAAATTAATGCCAAAATCTTTCGCACAGGAAACAAACCCGTGCGATCACTCCTGTGCAGAAAGGACGTGATCGTGCAAGAAGAAAAAAACTCATTTCTGCGGGCTAATAAAGTTTCATTTTTGTTTAAGACGGGGCGATAATTTTGTCCAAGATAGGGCGGGACCTTTTCTAGTTTTTTTTTTTTTTTTTTATTATTATTATTTTTATTATTTTTTTATTATTTTTTTAGGGATCTTTTCTAGTTGCACGGATCTATTTTCTGCGCATGACGTGATGGCATGGGTGTGTTTTCTCTGCGAAACTTTTTAGCATTGATTCGCCGTCAGAGTAATGTAACCAACCAAAGCAGTATGCCAACTGCCTACAGTACCTAAAGGTGAGGAAGTAGTTCTTCTTCTTTTGATATTTTTTTTCTTCTTATAATTTACAGTGAACATTGATTTACATTTGTTTTCGCTTTTTAAAGAAAAAGGACAATTAAACAAATACTGTACTAAACTATACCATTGAGTTTATCACACCAAAAATGTGAGTTTTTGACCTTGGGGTGGCACTGTTACCACAGTTTTTAGAGGGGGCATTGTGCTGAAACGCTGCGTGCAACCTTAGATAAATGTTGTAACATCCACCAGATTTGTTTGGGATACATGAGAGCATTTCTAAGAAACAACCATATGGCGGTCATTATGTCATAATTGTTCATGCGGCACTCACAACTTTTATTCAACATGGTGACAGGATAATATGGAAGATTTGTAAACATTGGTATTGAAATTATTTCAAAATTGGGGATATTTATCATAGGGTACGATGGTGTCATATCGTGTATTAAAATTTCACTGAGCAAAATATTAAGAGTAAACAAGAATTTTGTTTCTGGACCTTAATGTTTGAAAGTTATTAGGATAAACATAATTGCAACTTTGGACTAGTGGTGGCGCTATAGAGTCTGAATTAGACGGTCCATATTTGGTCAGATTACTCATGAGCCAAGTCTAGCAGTCTGCTAAATTTCATATCTTTCCAGAAAATGTTTCATCAAGCTGCTGTTGACTTCAATAATGAAAAAAAGAGCTTTGCTGTTTGACCCCCTAATGAGCAATTTATATTAACGTCTTCTATAAATCTGGATAAATAGTTAGAATAAATGTTGAATCCAAAAAGAAGGCTGGTTATATGACTTTCATAGCCACGATCATTTAAAGTACCAAGATGTGCTTTAATGCTGCCTCCACCAGGCCAATAGTCAAATGGCTGCAAAAAAAGATAACATTCTTTCATGTTCTACCTTTTTAACTATGATATGATGTCTTGCCATAAAGCTTTTTATTGCGACACTACCATGTGGGGAAATTATGTCGTAAGTTTAACAAATTGTGTAATTCATGGATCATGTACTAACACTGCCAATGGCAACTGAACCGACTGTTAGACATGAAAAAAACTATAATAAAGCATCTTAAATGATCTACAAAGTTTGTCATTTTTTGAATCTTCGAATGTTCAAAACCTACGGTATACCTTCTACAAACACAGGATGTGGTGATGTATTGTGAAGAACACTTTTAAGGAATTGTGCCGTGAACTTTGCACGTCTTGTTCAAAAACTTCTCTTCGTACAAATTGCTAATCCCCTTTGACTCATCATAATTGTAATTACAGATATGTTGTATATTAGACTTGGCCAATTTGCTAGTAAACAATTTGCCAATGGAGATAAAAGAGTAGCATTTACATTTATTGCTTGATTTTGACATCTTCTTGCTGTCTGTTTCTCATTCAAGTGTGCTCAACATATTTAAATGTATGTTAATGAGCCACTTTGCTTTTTCATGTGTGCCTATTTTCACATTGATTGGGATGTGCACAGGTCGATTGGAACATTTGAATTTTTGTGCACAAGTACAGATTTCTACATATACAAGCAATGTTATAGAAATCCATACAAATGGGGCCCCTGTACTGGATTGTATTGCGGAGCTCATTTTTACTAAGAAGGCACAAAACCCAGCAGCATTTCTATCTACAAGAACTTAACAAACTTCAGAGAGAGTTTAATTGAACCTTACAATCATGTTAAAAGCTGTCACAACATTTGAGAGTTTTTGTAACTCTACTGGAGTTTATTTGGAGTTACACTAAAAGAGTGTTGTTTCAATACCATTTGCAATGCAGTTACATTGTCTTCAGTAAATTTTCCCTTTCTAAAATGTATTTTAATAGAAAAAAAAGTACTTAAGTACTTTTACTTTTTAGTTGTCATATTTAAATCAAACCATTAAAATGAGTTACTGTGATTAGTCATTACCATTTTGTTATAATAACTGTAGCTATTGAGAAAGGAATATTCAATTGCAAGGAGATTCTGTACGCAAATGACATCCTATCTCAGAACCACACTGGAATTCACTGGAAGTTACTGAGTCTAGCCCTTATTTCACAAACTCTGGCATGGAAAAGATTGGAACTCCTCAATTTAGGGAGGATGAATGAATACTTTTAGGAAAAAGGTATGCTCTTTAATAAAAACTTTGACGTTTTTCTTAATACACATCTTTAAAGTACATTTACATTAATGGCCAATTGGATACAAGATGTAGGTAAATTGAATTTGGCGATTTTCTAATTTATTTATTTCTTTTTTGAATTGAAATTGAAGATTTATTTTTCCTTGAACCTCTGGTCACATCTGTATGATGGTCGTGTAAACAGAGCCCTGCCCACCGCGCTGTAGTAAAGCTACTGCTGAAGGGTTCGGCTGGGAGAGGGGCGCATGGCTGCTGTGCAGTCGGCTCAAAGCATTATTTCGATCTCTAAGTGACTATTCACATACAAGGATTTCAGATTGTAATTCCGAATGTACAGGAGGAAAGATGGCAGCGGATTCGACTCGGAGATTCACGAAAAGCCTGCAGAAGCCTGGAAGCGCGGTTGAGATCCGGCTAACCGCATCTAGTTCTGCGAGGAACGCTACTACAGCGGTGAGCAGCCTGTTTGCTCGGCTTTTCTCTTGTTTTTGCTGACAGGGTGCTCACCTTTACAAAGTGCGTATAAATGAAACCCTAACTGTGACCAAGAGAACACGGTTCGAAAGAATTTGCCCTTCACGCACGAAATTGTCATTTTCGCGCGAAATGATAGCAATAGGTTACTGGCTTTTCTGCGGCAAATGGTGGTGGAAGTTGAGGTTTTATTACTTTTAATGGACTATATTGTCGCTTTAAGAGTTTATATGTGTATAATTACTTCTCCACTAATCAAGTTCAAAATTGAATTTAATGTTTTATCTCAAAGGCAAATATCAGTCTTAATCAATGGCTGGTGACGCGCTGTTCGTAGTAAAGACGCCGCAGAGGAATGTCAATGGTAAAGCTGCACTGTGGGTTGCCAGCGCTGGTTCCCTCTCATCATCACCACTGCTACAAACGCGTCTTATCTGACGCTTCTATGTTGGATCGTAAAGTTAATTGTTGATCGTTGCTCAATTAGGAATAATAGCTTGATAATGGTTTGTATGTGCAGCGTAATGGAAGCTGTAGAAACAGAGATGAGAGCCACACTGTGAAGATGTGCTTGGTTGCCAATGGTAACAGTGACGTTGGCTGATGATGTGAATACAGTATTTTATGATTTGCAGCAGCCCTTGTTCGATTCTATGAAAAAAGCTTACAGGAATATGTGGATGGAATTACAACGTCCTCTCTGTTTGTGTGTCATTTGCATGTGGCTGGTGAGCATCATGTTGGTTTGAAATCGAGTATGAATTCTATCAAATTATATTCAGTTCTTCTTCTTTGTGTTTTTCACAATTGCATTACGAGTATGAGATATGAGTGAAGACCAAGTCTTAATATTATTGGAACTATTAGTGGTTTCAGTAATTTTCAGCCTTAATATTCAATCTTAACCCAACATTAAATGTGTTTCCTCAAAAATCAGCTTATAATCAGCTCAAAAGTATCAGCTCGAACCTCTTCTATATGCATGTCTTATGATTAGTTCGACCTTCTAAAAAACTGCTTATATATACATTATATATTAGTCGCTTTGGATAAATACATAAATATAAATGTAAAAATGCCTCAATAAAATTTTCTTACTTTTTGGATTCTGACAGTCAATAATACTTATTATAATACTCTAAAGAGCTACTCTAATACTCTAAAAAGTTTTTTAATGCATTCATAAGAGAAAACAAGACGTCATTGAGAAACTGGATTAAGCTCTATAATTTAAAAATATTTGCGAATGCGAATAAATGCATTCATTCATTCATTTTCCTTCCGCTTATTCCGTTTCAGGGTCCCGGTTATTTGATTGGGCGAGAGGGTACACCCTGGACAGGTCACCAGTCCACTGCAGGGCATAATATAAATGCATGTAACAAAAGTAATTTATTGTTCCTAAATAACTGTAGGGCTCCCCATGCTTGCAAGGGTTTCCTCCGTGTAATCTAAATTCCCCTTAGGAGTGAATGTGGGATTGAATGTTGCCCTGCGATGGACTGGTGACCTGTCCAGGGTGTACCGCTGCCTCTCGCCCAATGTGAGCTGGAGATAGGCACCAGTAGACCCCTGAAACCCCAAAAGGGAATAAGTGAGTTGGAAAATGAATGAATGAATAACTGTAAAAAAAATTTTGTATTAAATGTTTCTTTTTCTTCTGAGCAAAATTTTTTCCCTGGGCCTGCCTTGCTCATGTGACCACCCAGTGAACCCCTGTTTTTATAGAGAGGACATTATGAGGTGATGTTCAATCTCCCATTTTATCACTAGGAAGCTGCTTTATCATGTAGTTAATTGTTTTGTGTGAACTCACTTGTACTTATAATGTTTCTGAAAGGGCTTTGGAGCCCTACTGAAGGTTTTCTCTAAAAAATGAGTAATTTGCAGTCACTATCTTCATGAATGACCACACAGTGCAACAACTCTGCATTGAATTTGTTAACTGAACTGTGACCACAATCAATGTCATACAAGATCAATAAACATGAATGGGTTTGAGATAAAAGCAGCAATACATTCCATGACGTCTATCTTTTCAGTCTGTTGCTTTCTTATTCAGGTTACAAAATAACAATTTGAGCAAAAAAGTGTAACCTTATCCTTGTACTCTAAATAACTAGGGATGCCACAATACTTTCAAACCGAGCCGTGTGGTTTACTCTCCTTGGTTCAGTACACGCTTGTGAACCACGGTAATTTTATTAGTTTCACATGTGAAAAGACAGATGTCAGGGAATGAAACACATGTCCGAAAACAAATATCCAATCAATGAACTGCTCTTTTGAGTAAATATCAAATCAGTGAGTGCTAAAGTTAGAGGAGGGCGGGACTTCGAAATTGCCAGCACTATGAGGAAACGACATCAACGTTTTTGGTGACTTTGCTGACAAATACAACAAAGATGGAAAAATAACAGCAAAGAAAATGTCTCAGGAAGGCAGCAATGTTTTATCAGATGTTATTATCCAAAATGCAACATATTATGAAACGCAATTTCCAAACATTACTCATGTAACGTTTTGTGTAAAATAAGTAAAAAAAGTTGCTGTTATTGTCACTTCTGTGAAGCCCTTTTAAATTAAAGTTTAAATCTGTAATTACAGATGAGCTAGAGCTGGACACTGAATAGAAAAGTAATTGAGATTCAGATTCAGAACCTATAACCAGGTCAATTTTTCAATTACTTTCACTTAAATTACACTACCCCGTGGAGTCACTCGACCCTGCTCCTTTTCTATTCATTATTTAACTATCAAATAATGCACCCTTCAATCTACTTCTTGTAACATGTGAACATATGTACTGTACTGTCAGTGAACTATGATTGGAAAAAAGAATATTTAAACAAAATAATCATTCATTTATTGAGTTAAATGTTCAATACATTTAAACACGAGATTTGGATTTTAGGCCAAATTGCCCATGCCCTAAGATGAGCTTTCAGACTAAAAAAAATCATTACAAAGAAGTTTTATAAAGTAGTTTAGAACAAATCTCTGTGCAACTCAACCCATTCCAGATGTTTTCCTCTTCAGAAAATGAATATTAAAAAAATCCATTGCCATCATCTGTCAGTATTACAATTTCTGCAGAAATGGGAATATATCCATTGAGTTCTATTGAATAAATCTCTATCCATAGATTTTTGGCACTGAACCGTCATCTATGATTGGCTGATTCGTTCTTGTGATGAGTGGCTTAGCAGAATGTCATTTGGGGTTAACTTGTGCCTTGTGGCCAGCGCTCCAGGGCCAAATGCTCTTCAAATCGCTCTTCAAATTTGGATTAACCAATTACAACCAAACTTCTCAGACTGAGAGGAGCGCTAACCACAATCTCAATCTTCAAGCAAATGTTGAGTCCTCTTTCCTTCTCTACAGAAAATCCCCAGCTTAGACAAAGTCAACAAAGCATTGTAAAGCTTTCCTGGAATTCTGCAAAAAAGCGCCATGTGTGCCATCACTCTCATCCATCAATGTCTTGAGCAAGCAGAACTGGAGCAGTGTTTCTTGTGTGCTTTAACCTGAGAAAGAAGACTACAACATTTTCCATCAGCACTTTCAGATGAAGGTGGCATACAGGGATTTCTAGCTTACAGCAGTTTCTTGCTCAAATTCTGTCTGTTTCCTCTTTTACAACAAAGATTGACCTTATGTTATTGAGTTTTTTCTAATTTGTGAATCCTCTGCCATTCTGATCCCACCTGTTTCCCAGCATTTTGAAAGCTTTTATCGAGAGAAAGAGAGAGAGAGAGTTCAATTTTCCTGTGTGTTCTCCATAGGCAGAGTTTTCAGAAAAAAAAGTTTCAAAATAGAACACAAGGTAAAACTAGGACATTGAAGCCTCAAATTATTGGATTTTGTTTGATTTATTTTAACTAAATTTGATTTTAATTAGGGCTGGGCGATTTGACCTAAATTCAAAATCTTAACTTCATTACAATTATTGAACCATTTTTTTTTTATAATTATTATTTTTCCCTCATGGCTTTGTACAGCTTACACAGTGAGAAATTTTAGAATGAAGGGTACATTATTTGGTTATTAAAATAATTGCTAGAAATACACACTATCTCTGACTTTTTATTGAATATCCAAAAAATGAACAACTGAAACTAAAGAGTTGGTGAAAAAACACAACACTCCACACGCGGTAGTGTAAAGTAATCAAAATAATCGACAATCAAGTTGTAAAAATACAATTAATACAATTAAATTAAAGCTGTTCACAATTCAAACTTCTGAATGGCTTTTGTGATTAATTTTATATTCATCGATAGGTTAAAGCCCTAATTTACATGACCAGTGATGTACAGGATGCCATCTTAACACAGAAATTTGATTTACAACTTTTATTCAGCACCCAGCACTGTACCAGGTTTATAAAGGCTTCGTACATAATACTCAACAATAACAGAACAGATAAAAACTGAACACATTGATTAAATATCACAATGAACCCAGATTAAGGTAAACCGAGTCCGAGTGGTGGTGACGTACAGTGAGAGCAGGAGAATGTCGACACTCACCTAATGCACCAGCACAACCAGCAGTGGATGACAAGCTAGAAGTTTTATTCTGAGTGGAATTATTGAGGATATCCTTTTTGTAAGCAGATTTGTTTACTTGATAAAGTGGGAAATAGCTAGCTTTACCTTTGACTTTTGATTAGCATAGCCATTTGGCGCCTATTTAAGATATAATAAATAAACGAAATACAAAATTATTCCATTAATATATGGTGAGTTATAACGTATAACTGGTGACCTACCCTGCCTTTCGCCCGTGAGCTAGAGATATACAGACCCTAAAACCAGAACTAAGTGTGGGTTGGAGAGAAGGATCATTACAGCTTGTATATAGTTACAGTTTTATTTTGTTACTTTTACTTCTGTGAGCCATATATGTTGACCTTTTTATTCAATGGATACAAAAGTGACCAAACTTTAGTTAAATGGATTTATATCAACATCAGATAACTTCGTGGTAAAGAGCACGTTATGCATCAGAAAACATACTGATGTTGTATTTCCTTAATGTTTTGATTTGAGAATGAAGGTCAAGTGAGCACATTAACGTAGCTGTGGGAAAGTAAATGTTCTCTTTCCACCACAACATTTCCAGGAAGTCACAATCTTTGTCTCAAGGCTCTATAATTTCTAACTATTTCTTTCACAAAACTCTGACTAAAAAAGTAAGGTGAACTCTTGCCATACTCAATGCCTGTTTCTTTCTGACCTCAACTCTATAATGTTTCTGACATTCATTCAGCTGGCAAAATAGAGGTCAAATCAACTAATGGGCACAGCCAATGGCACTGTTCCAAGTACCAGTTGGATGCTGGCAGAACTGATGGTGACCAACACCAGAGGAGTGAAGTGAATGAGAGATCATTGCAAAGTTGTTTCTGGGGCATAAAAAAAAGGGATGAATACAAAAATGTGCCATTGAAGAACCTCTTTTAATCTGCAATAATCAAAATGATAGTTTCAAAGCCCTAAACATGAGTTTCTACTGTTTTCGTGTTTTACTCAGTAATTCATTCACTTTGTACCATTGTGTAAACTCCATCGCATTACAACAAATAAAATATTGATCTTTTTGTCATAGTAATGTGATATCTGTCAAACACAAGCTTTGGGCCACATTTGTTCAATGTGCAATAACATTTGGTTTAAGAGATATCTTTATACAGATCTATTATTTTCGTTATTAATGATCCGGCGATATGAAACGTTGATAACACACAAACTATAGAAGCCATAATGCAGTGCTTCACCCATGTAAATATATATGGGTTTTCACATTATGCCAGGCCAAGATAAGCCTGACTATGGCCATGCCCACGTGTACCTGTTTTTTTTTTTTTTTCATTTTTGTTTTTTTTCTCATACTGCGTACAACAAAAACAGTGCGCACACGTGTCTGTAAAAAAAAACATTCCCATGGAAACTCAAACACCCCTGAACTGTACCAAACCAAGAGGTGGCAGTCGATTCATGCCGTTTTTAAAATTATTATTTAGCACTGTGTGTGCAAAGACTCAGGTGCGCATGTAATCCTGTTCATGCCTGTAAGCCACAATAGCGGAATAAACAGCAACATAGTCCTTGCTTTGGCAGCCGTTATGCTTGTGTTGGTAAACACAGCATGATGACAACTCCACCCCCCGGATACAAAAATCTCAGATTTCCCTGTACACATACACACCGGGTGAGGAGCATTTCAAATACTATTCAGCTTGGTCAGCGTTTTCAAAAATGCATAGTTACATGAAAATGGTTCTGCTGTTATGTGTGTACTGTTTACGAACAGGTTAACCACACAGAAAGGTACACCTTTTTAAAATAACCGGGTACATGTGGAAAGGCCCTACAATACAAACCACTGACTATACTTTCTTGTCTCTGCGCCTGTTACTAGCATGTTTCACCATAAAATTATGCCTGAATGGTGTAGAGTTCCTAACATGTCAATGTTTTATTTTTTTGCTGGTATTACAAAACTGTAGAAAAAGCTGGTAGAAAATGTTATATAAATGTCAGAATATAAATATATAAACAGATTTGAACTGAAACCCTTCTGATCTGATCTTCAATGATCTATGCTAAGCTAAGCTAATTGTTGTAATGTTAGATGATGTAATGTAAAAGGAGGAATGGTCAGCCATGTGTTTGTGAGATAGCAGGAAGCATTCTTACTCTGCATAAAACTGCTCCTTTTCTCAAAACTTCAATTAACTCATAGTATTTGTGGTTAAGCAAGCAGCGTAAAAGTGGAGGATTGATAACGGTCTGGTGATCATTGTTAACAGTTGGAGCACAATCAAAAAGCTGCATTTCAATTCAGTCTGTCAAAGAAAGTTTTCCGAATTGACCTTTCCAGACTGTCATGAAAACATAGATACAGGTTTCATATGGGCAACAAAAATGTGAACATTATGTTGGCATGTTTGATATTAGTTCACTTGTTGCATTATGGGCAAATGACATGAGTGCATGTTGCTCACAAAGCAGTCTCTTGAGTCACAATGCTCTGACTTTCAATAAATCCCATCTTAGTTCACATTGTACCACTCACATTATTGTTCCCCATTGTTAAGTCTCTGGAAGTGAGTCGGGAGGGAATTGCTGGATAAGTTCAATTAAAGCCTGAGATTTATTTTTCAGAAAGTTTAGGGTGACATCACAGACACTACATTTTATACACTCTAGTCTTTTAGGTTTATGCACCAAAACTCTCTGGATAGATACACTAGCTGATGTGGGGGTAACCTTGTTAAATATAATGGTCCATGCAGTAGAAGTATTGCAATGTCAAACAACTTGTTCCAAAGAGAAAATCGAAATGAAGTGATGCAGACATGAAAGCATGCACTCAGAGGAGTAGTTTTCCAGTCAAATTCCCCTGAAAAATGTTAACTGGGACTATTTAACAACCCAGAGGTCATTGGGCTCATAAGCCAGGCAGCTAATGTCTATAAGACGAGAAGAACCAGAGCTGGTAAAGTCAGCTCATGAAGAGAGCTGGTTGTTGGAAAATAGTTTGGAATTGTTTGTTTTGCTCAACAAATTGACACAAAATTAGTACTATTCAATAGTATAAAATAGTAAGCTCAATAGTACTATTTCTTTTGAAACCAATGAGATTAGTGAGAACAATGTCAGTGAGTGCAGGACTTTTCAGAATGGAGTTATGCACAGCACCATAAGAAAAGTGGTGTTTGGCTATGAATGCTCAGTGTTAGCACAACTCCTCTCCTCTTGCCCACGCAGAATGCACCCACAGCCAAATCGAATACACATGTCAGCTGTACACAGTAACACTGGCACCTTTTAATGAGCAGGGATGACTCAAGTCTTTACACACTCCAACAACGAAATGACAAAAAGCACTTTTCTAGAATGAGGTCATAAATAAAACATGGTTGTCCAAAGAAAAGGGCATTGTCTTTTCAAGCTGTTACAAAGGAGCCTTTTGTTTCTCTGATACATTGAGATGAAGGTGTTCGGGCCACTGAAACTGTGTTTTTCATCAGCCACTTATCAGACAGAGAAAGGATACAAATGATTAAAAAGGCATGTCTTAAAACGTGGTTTGTTGTGATTTACTCTTTATCCATAAGACGATGTGTGTTCCCATGAAAGATGTCGATGTTCCCAGCAAGAGGACTCTTGGTGTGGCTGGTGCAAACATTTCCTGTCTCTTGAACAGCATTATTATTGAGATAAGAGGGATTTTGATTCGAGACATCCACTACAGATAAACATGTAAGGAACAGCCCTTTCTGATTGCTGAAACGGGACACAAACGGGATACATGAAGATCCCTGAACAGATTTGCCTCACATCTTTTACACACAGACTCCAGTGTTCCTGTTTTACAAGATTGCCTAGCGGTTTTGATCATGAGGGTTACTATATCAGATAGAGAGAAGTGTCAGTTAATTTTTACCAGATGGTTACAAACTCTGAAAAGTGACAATCAGAGCTTTTCAATTGGTGTTTTCAAAGGGGGGACCTTTTTGGTTGATGTCCCACTATAGGGAGATCACAGTTATCCGCAGTTATCATCCTGGCTGTGGAACAACGATAAACCCTGAGCAGGTATTCAATGCCTCATAGGAGTTTTTCCCAAGCAGTCCAAATGTGGTTTGTGGATGTGGACAAGGCAATTGACAGCAGACCACAAATCACAACAGACCACAAAAATGGTGCCCTATCGTGTCCTGTGAGTGGCGCTTTGGGAGTTTGAGGGACCTCTTTTAAAAGCTGTTCTGTCTGTAAAATCAGAGCAAGTTCTTAGATTCCCTGCAGCAAGTCAGACCCTTTCCCACTGCATGTCACTTGTCACCAGTTCTGGTCATTATGTTAATGGAGAGGATTTTTAAAGCAAGGGCTTGTAAGGGGGTCCAATTTGGGGTCTACAGAATTTTTTTTTTTTTTACAGATGATTTACTCGGGATTTACAGGCATTACCTTCAACAGTTTGCAGCCGAGTGTTTCAGCACCTCCAAGTTTGAGGTCATTGTTCTTGTCTAGACAAACAAAATAAAACATTTAATTGATAATGGTATTATTAAATATGTCAGTTTAAAGAGGAATCAGGAAACATTGACATCTAGGTCACCACTTAACACGGTCACAACTTGTTAACATGAATTTCAATTACTACGTGAGCCTCTGTCAATGCTTTTTTCAGCTGATACCTGCCAAATATCCACCGTTTCTGCCTCCCTCAAAGCGTCTCTCTCACAGCACAGTGCAAACTACAGATAGGCCAATTAAAACAGATCCTCCGCGCAATTCTTGACACTCTTCGCATTCCCATAATGAAGTAGTTTCTTTAGTGGCTCGTTAATCTACACTTCTTATGTATTTATTCATTTTTCTAGAGTTGAGAAAGAGAAAGGCTTAAGAGAAAGTGTTTGGGACTACAACCCCAGATGCCTAGGTAGTGAAGGTGGATTTTTTCTGATTCTGGATCAGATTCTTACTAATTGAGGTAACGTGTCTTCTAAATGACGTTACAGCGTCTATTAATGTTGCTTTAATAAAACATTAATAGCTCAGTATTGAAGTTGCTCATAAGTAATCTTACTAACATCTATGTTTACCATCACACTGCATACACATCATGAATATGCAAATCAGTAACCAATAGGTGAGGAACTGGTGTGTAGTTACGAAGTTTTCCGAATGGAAATATATGTGAGTAGGGCAATGTGATTAAATCGATAAAGGATCATTTCAAGGAATGGTTCATGGAAACATATTCAAGTGTTCTACTTACAGTTTGAAAGAAACATATAAAGGTTGGAATCGTTATGGGCTTTAAACATGGGCTTTAAATTAATAGCAGATGGGAGTATTTGTTTGGAGTTCATTTTTCCAAAGAGTGAGTACAGCGTGATGAGTGAATAAGAATAAGAAAAATAAAGATCTGTTTCAGATCTGGTCTAGAGTGTAAAAAATGCTTTGAGTGAGAAGCAGCATCTCCTCTAGAGCTGAAGATCTCTGCCTGACCTAGACCTGTATCTAATGATTACATTTACAAGTTTGGCTCTTGCTGAATTCTGTCAGTACTGTTTCAGGTTGTGTTGGACCTTTATGGCACATTTAAGACCCAATTGTAACTCTAATCTCTTGCCACTCAATATGGCTCACATTGTCTGCTACCCAAGCCAGTTTAATTTGAATTTGCACCATTGCTTGGCTTCAGAATGAGTAGATCACTCATTTTGCTGCAGGATTCCAATGCAAGGAAGGATAGCAATGCCAAATGTATTGACTTTCAAGTTGCAACAGTAAGATTTAATGCTTGTGCAGCTTCAGTTCGCAGTTGAATGCTCCTAACTCTTAACTAAACGTTGGTTAGAATGAAGTTCAATGCATCATGAAACTGAAATGCTGCGCTTCTCTGCATTTCTTACACAACCATGCTGGAAGTCATCCCATGCCTGTATTAGAGGATCACAATGCCAAGATTCCTCAAGCTCAGATCGCGAAAGGCACAATTTTTACACATGAATTGAGCACCAATTAAGCGAGAACAAAGCTTTTTGTGATTATTAAATGGCACATGGTGTGCGCATAGCTAAAACTACAATAAATCGTTCGAATTAGGAATTAATTTGGATATCAATTAAAGTTGATCATAAGTAACCAGCTGCTAGTGAGAACATCAATGTTTCCTTTTGTGAGGACCTTCATATTCTTAGCCAATCCAGGCAACAGATGGAGGTGGACTGCAGTCACTGCATACTCACTTCCCACTCAAGAATGCCCCAGGAGAATGCAGGAATTCATTCAAAGAGTGAAAGGCTAATAATAAACTGCACTTATGGCCCTACTGCCTCGCTCTCCCCCAAAAAACAGACGACTTGGTTTGTGGACAACATGTGTGCACATTCACTGGCCAAATAAAATCTTTCCAAGAAGAAAAGAGCCACGCTGTTTTGGATTTTGTCACATTTTTTGGGCATTGTTGACCATTAAGAAGATCATTAGCATTTTGATATTTGAATCCACAAATATTTTTTATTACAGTTTCATAAAATACAGCTTTAGAAGCAATCAGATATAAGACTGTCAACTTTCAGTAGCGATAGCAAAAGTGTACAATTTTAGGATGGGAACAGTGGAAAAGAAATGGACATTTTGAGATAATGGACAAAAACCTTATTGCCTTATTGCCTCATTGGGTCGTGGCCCAGTGTGTCTCACATGGCTAATGGAGTGAACCTAAACTGCGACGATTGCCACCATAGTGCTGGCTGCAGAATGATACCCACCCAGTAAAAGTCAAGATTTCCTCAGAAGCTACACTATTTACACAAAATGGTTATAATGATTTTCGAAAGTTAGCTATAGAGCAGACAAAGCTCAATAGTTAGTTTTTTATTTTTACGTTCGGGGGATTACAATGGCTAAATGTTCCTATAAAAAACTAGGCAGAATCATGTGATTGGCAGCTTTGATTGACAGCTAAACTGAACAGAGCTGACTGACCGCTGTCAACATGTCGTGAGAAAGATCTATAGCAGGGCTGTCAAACATATGGCCCATGGGCCACAACCGGCCCGCCAGGCCGTCCAATCAGGCCCGCGGGATTATTTTGGAGAGAGAGAAAGAGAGAGATAGTGAGAGGATGGAGTTCACTGTGAATAGGATTACAAACATATTACAAATTTTAACGAATGCTACATTTTTAATAATAAATTGCGAATTAATAATTTTTAACCAAGTATTTAGCCTTGTGTGTCTCCGTCCTCGCAGTAGTGTGTTAAAATGACGGGTCTATTTTTTCTCATAGAAGAATAGTGAGCAGCTCGGAATGGAAATGCACCTCTGCTGACTGTTTGTACAAAACATTTTTTGTGGAATTATTTGTTCATCAAATTGTTTTACTTTCAGAATATGGTTCTTTGCTGAAGGAAAAAAATACAAACTATTAATAGGAATAATAGGATGTATTTAAGGCATAATCAATTAAGGCAATCAATGATTATTCTACATGATTTCTGTGGTCCTCCCCCCAGAAGCTCAAATTGTGCACCTTGCGGCCCACTAGCTCAAATAAGTTTGACACCCCTGATCTGATCTATAGGTTGTACATACATGTGTGAGGGGCATGTGAGAGTCAAACCCTATGTTGGACCCTAAGGAATTGTGTGTGCACCTGTCAATGGCAGCCCCCAGGACTGCTCAGTGCTGCCCTCATATTTCTTTACAGTCTATGGTCATAACCGGGTCTTCTAACATAACCATGACACAAATCACAAAACCAAGTAGTGCCTCCATTATGAGCATACCAAGGTTCCAACAGAAAATCTCTGGAGGGAGCCAAATCTCAGCAGCCCTGAATACTGACAGATCTAAAAAAAGATGTCAATGGAGGAGTAGGCAAAAGACCCTCCTGCAGTTAATCAAAACCTGGTGAAGAACTATAGGAACAGTTGGACCTATGTAAGTGTCAACAAAGGCTTTGTATCAAATGGTATTTTGTGGACCAAATACTTATTTGACCCAGTAATTCACAAATTAATTCTTTTAAAAACCATACAATGTGATTTACAGATTTTTGTTTTTAGATTCTGAATCTAAAAGTGGAAATGCACTTATGCTGATTAGAGTTAAAAATCTACATCCATGATGTCTGATCAGATTGGGACTTATTTTTATCATTTTCATGGGCACAGGCCAGGTGTGTGCATTGTGATGTGTTTCAATTGGCTGGAGAGGTGTGAAAATGAATGCTGGGAAGTTCAAAACTCTTGTTTATTGTGATTATAAACTTTGCCAGGTTTTAAACATTTAATCAAAATGTTTTTGCTCTGGCTGAATGAATTCAGGCTTTATGTTGACCTTGACAAATTGTACATGGTTAGATTTTGTAGCACGGTTAAAAAAATTAACATATTACTCAAATTTACCTAGATTTACATTTGCAGAGTTTGTTTTTGAGTCGCTGCGGGGACATCTATCCCCCTTTCGTACTGTGTGAAAAGCAGATCAAAACACCTACTTCTGGTCCCAACACAAAAGGGTACAGTGTATCCATTGCAGTAGTGGAGGATAGATGGTCAGGCCTTTTCTGTATCTCTGTGTGTCCGCCTAAACCCTGCCTTTTTAGTCTCTGCTTTGGTTACTAGAGCATGTGGGAGGTGTTGCTGCTGCTGATTGTATTTAATCGAGAGAATCTGTGTCCTGTTTATCTGTATTTGCGCAGAATCCAAGGCAACCCCTTGTGCTGTGGTGTGCTGCCAATGCGCTTCATAAATAAATTTGAATTGATTGATTGAAGTATTCAGTGACCAAACCATCCATGTGACTCGAGAGAGCTTCATTTCAAGTAATGTTTTGAAGAACCACTTTGTCTAATTGTCCATCGAAATTGGAGAGTGTGAGAGGCAGAAAAAAAGTGAAACTCAGTGGTTATCTTCTTCTGCTTCTTGTCTGAAGGCTATGAATGGCTCCCTATGGAGGAATTAATAGTTTCCTTTTCCTAAAAAGAGGGAAAGCTCCTGGAGGAGATGCCTGTCACAGTGCTCGCACAAGGTTGCCATCTGCAGGTCTCTCTGAAACTTTTATTATGCCCTTTTTGTTTTGTCATTAATATTATGGACGACCAAAAATGACTAAAGTATAGATATAAACATATAAACAAGCAAAAATATAAATAAATGCATGAAAATATTTATTTATACATTTGTTTAAACTTAATTGTTGATCCTCTATATTATTGTATCTCTCAAACCTTCAATGGTTTTGTCAATGGTAATCCACCAACCCTTGTTTGGTGACCTAATGTGAATAGTATGTTTATTAGATTAGCTCTATACAAGACTTACTTATGATTGAGTTCCTGTGATAGTTCCTACTAGTAAAACATAGACCCCCCCTCTCCCCACGTCCCTCAAATTTCTGAAAGCTTTTTTTTGCTTAGAGCTTTTGCTAAGTGTGTGGTATCCTGTTTATATCCTGTGTTTAACCTCAATAGTCATGTTGTTCTGAATTTATTTCTGAACCAGATTGAACAGTGTTCTGAGTAAAGGTATACATATGTTTTTATTATCGGTGCTCGAAGTATTACTTGATTGGTTGCACAATATTCTGTCGGTTCACCAATCCGCGGACAGTGAGGGAAGATAAGGTTGTATTATTCTGAATAGTTTGTTACAAATTGTAAAAACCTGGAGTCTTTTCTTGGCTAGTTTGACTGGCTAGATGTTAGTCAAAAGGTTTTTGTGCACCTGACTTCCTTCTATCTCAGACGTTAAAATACCATTGTGAATAAATCAGAAAAATCCAAATTGTGCCTTTGATCTTATGTATGATTTCATGATATTAATAATTCATGATATTAGTAAATTTCTCTAAATCTCTCTAGCTGTAAATGTGGAATTACCCTTTTGGTGGTTATCTACCTCTATAGAGGTATCAAACTCAACCCCCTGAGTCACAGCACCGCACAGTTTAGCTTTAACTTCAACCGAACAAACTGGATTCGGTTAAGTTCATGAACTAATTTGGGTTTGTTTCAAAGTTACAGGTCAAAGTCTGTCAAAGCAGGAACAGATTTTTTGATTTACTTATTTTAAATGAGCTCAAACTAAACTCAAATACAGAAATCTGTTTGACATTTGGCTCAGTTTTTTTTTTTCAAACTTTGCTTTGGCCCTCCAAACCTTTACTGCATGGGTTGCTTTGAAATGATGTGCTTTCCCTGTGTTCTTTTCTGCATTTTACATATTCTCTAGAAAGACGAGGAATTGCAATTAATTCTTTGCGTAGTTGGAATTGATATATTGCTTATCAGTAGAGGGTCAAATACTTATTCCCCATTTACAGTGTATCCGGAAAGTATTCACAGCGCTTCACTTTTTCCACATTATTTTATGTTACAGCCTTATTCCAAAATGGATACAATTCTTTTATTTCCTCAAAAGTCAATAACAAAATGTTTTGATTTGTTTGTCAAATGTATCAAAAATACTTTGTTGCTGCACCTTTGGAAGCAAGTCTTTGAGAATTTTTACCTATTTTCCCCATTGCTCTTTGCAGCACCTCTCAAGCTCTATCAGGTTGAATGTCTCCTCTGTGACATGTGAACCTCTCAAGGTCTATCAGGTCTGGGCTCTGGCTGGGCCACTCAAGGAGTTGAGTTGTTGTAAAACCACACCATTGATATTTTGGCGGTGTGCTTTGGGTCATTGTCCGGCTGGAAGATGAACCGTTGCCCCAGTCTGAGGTCAAGAGCAGTCTGAAGTAGCTTTTCATTCAGGATGTCTCTGTACATTGCTGCATTCATCTTTCCTTCTATTTTGACTAGTCTTCCAGTTCCTTCTGCTGAAAAGAATTCCCACAGCATGATGCTGCCACCACCATGCTTCACTGTAGGGACGGTGATGAGCAGGGCCTGTATTTTTCCAGACATCTGGCATTTCCTGCAAAGAGTAAAATTTTAGTCTCATTAGATCAGATAATTTTATTTGGTCTCAGAGTCCTTCAGAAGCTTTTTGGCAAAATCCAGTCAGTGCCATGTTCTTCCGTCTGGCCACTCTGCCATACTGGCCTGATTGGTGGATTGCTGCACAGATGGTTGTCCTTCTGCAAAGTTCTCCTCTCTCGACAGAAGAATGCTGGAGCTCAAACAGAGTGACCATCAGGTTATTGACCACCTGTCTGAATAAGCCCCTTCTTCCCCGATCATTCAGCTTAGATGGCAGGCCAGCAACGTTCCACTTACCGATGATGGAGGCCACTGTGTTCATTGGAACTTTAAGAGCAGCACACATTTTTCTGTAACCTTCCTCAGCCTTGTGCCTTCAGAGGTCTACAGATAATTCCTTCGTCTTCACTTGCACTGACAACCCAAGGACCTTATATAGACATGTACCATTGGTACCATTTACCGTTGGTGAGTTCAAATTAAGCTACTGATATGTCTGTCTATGTATCTCTTTGTCTGTCAGCAAATGTTGATTCAGCAGAGGGTCAAATAATTATTTCCCACAGTTTATATCCTTGTAATTGAGAGGAGAGTTTAGTTTGACAGGACAGTATTTGGAAATGAAACTCAGTGGAATGCAGACAGAAAACAAAAGGCAGAATTAAAACATCCCACTCTAGGCTTGGATCATTTTTACCCAAAACTTCTTTCAGACAGCAGATTTTGGGGCTAAACACTGGCACCAAAAGGGAACATAAATGTTTCTTTCCGAAATAGGGAGTGCACAGTCTCTGTGAGCGCCTTTGTCTTTCGCTTCAGAGAGCTCAAAATGCAGGGCATAACTCAGCTGGGTTTTATTCGGTCGGTCTTTGAGATCAACCTGAAGCTGTCTCATAAGTTACAAATCTAGAAGGAACAGAGAGGAAGAAATCAAGAAAAGGAAAAAGTGTGTGACAGAGGTCCAAGAGTAAAGGCTGTGGGAGTGTGTCTACTGCCAGCGGGATTTTGGCTGCAGTCCTGGTCAGCTGACCTTAAGCCTGTGTGCTGATTGGTGCATCCAGCTGTGCACAGCTGCAGCTGATCTGCTTGAGACAATGTTGTCAGTGTTTCCTGCATGCACTGTACTTCTCCAGGAGGCTGGCTCAGGAAACACTTGTGAAGTGGCTCTGCAGCATCAGACCTGAACCAAGAGGAGCACATGACTGATGATGACGATGGGAGTGCATATATTTAACGATGTTAAGATCTGATTATTAATTTGGTCTTCTCTGAAAAAGTCATTTTGAGGACTTAAAAGGTCAACGTTTCCTTGTTTTCATTTCCCAAAAATTGTTCGATGGACTTCATTTTGGGATGTACTGGAGATCTGAGCTAGTGTTGGATCTTCAGGCATGGGCTGTACCTTTAGTCAAGAGCAGTCTTTGAGTTCCATAATGAGAAGAATCCGGTCATGCTCCGGTTCTGACAAGCAGGAGCAACATTTATCGGACACCACAACGCTGGAGGAAGGGATGGTTATCAGTGAACCACTTACCATTGACATCACGGTAACCACCTGAGTATTTTCTAGAGCTCACGTGCTGCTGTACCACTTGTGATAACGGAGGCTAACGTTTACAGATGTGTTTATGAGTATGCAACAATGGCCCATACACACACAACTAGAGCTGTGAGATTCATCTAATTTTGATTACAATAATTATTTTGAGATGCAAAATGTCATTCGGATTTGCATGTGTCCCCTTGTCCCTCCTGTAGCCCTGACTCTCAGCTGGAACATGTTCCGTATGAGTTCTCTAGTGTCAGCATGCAAAGCATCATACGCATGCAAAGTAAAGATGCTCATGCAATAATATCTCCACCAGCTCAGTTACTTTCACTGTTTAACACATTGGTGTTGTTTTGCAAAGTGAAAGCAGACTGTGTAACAAGAAAACTTCTACATTTTAGTATTGCCGTTCCCCTCTATGTGGTAATTACCGGTATATCTCTAAACATATACATATATGCTGTGGTATGTCTGAAAACTGGGTTCTGGTTGGCTGGGCTCTGATTGCTCTGTTGGGCTCTGACTCAGTTTATGCATTGGTAACCATAGTGATACATCTGTGGTTGAGGATCCATAAAGAACAAGATGTCAGTCTGGAATAAACTTTTCCGAATTAGCTAAACTAGGATTGATGGTTTTTTTTGGATCTGTACAATAGTTACATAAAAAGCCTTGTTTTTGGAGCACTGCTGTTGGTCTACTCTCTGGAGCTGGACTGGAGACACACAATCTCTTCCACCTCTTGCCTGATTCTATAACAACCCTTCCAT